>JAKJMR010017363.1:169370-185789 GCA_024449315.1 Daboia siamensis | reverse complement strand
TCTTCTTCTTCTTCTTCTTCTTCTTCTTCTTCTTCTTCTTCTTCTTCCTCTTCCTCTTCCTCTTCTTCCTCTTCTCCTCGTCCTCCTCCTCGTCCTCCTCTTCCTCCTCCTCCTCCTCCTCCTCCTCAAGATGTTAGAGATGTGCAGTCAAAAAGGCTGTAGATATATGGAAGAATATATAATAAGAAAATCAGCAAATTTTCTCCCCAGGACTAGATGACCTCCAAGGTCCCTTCCAACTTTATTATTATTATTATTATTATTATACCATTCTATTCACACATCCTGAAGGAAGGAAATCTGTCTTTTTCTTTTGTCTCTCTCCAGTCCAATATATAATCTATTTCTAAGGTGCATTCCCCCAAACCATCAAAATAGAAGGACTCGAAAGCATACCATGACAGAAATGTTAGCTTCAGTTTCATGGAAATAAATTGTTAGAAACCTTGAGGGCAGACTATTTCCTTGCCTGTCTGCTGAAGTTAAGGAACCCACCCTATTATCTCATTCAGCAGCATGTGTACATACATACATACAGTAGATATATTTATTGTTATTCTTGTTACTGGGTTTTTAAAGACCTCTTGTCTCCCAATGAGATGAATGCAGAAGCTGCATTCTACTTTCAGATGTAAACATACGAAAAATATTCAAAGAAGCAGCAAGAACCTGCTCTTATTGTTCTAGTATCCTGAGATTCTTGGTGAAGGAGCGTAGTAGACAAATTGTAATAAATATTTTTTTCTAGTTTCTGACACCTTCAAATGCTTTAAAAACAAAAAGGGGAGGTTTGAAAATGTAAGAAGCACTCAGTGGCAGGTAGTTTAATTATGTTGTGTTTTTTTTACCCCCATTGAAATGCAGACTAATGCCTATAATAATGTGATACCAATTACAGCAACAACAGTAATAAAGTGATAGTGATGACATAATTTGTGTTTTGTAGAATATACAATTGCAGCCTAATTCAGCCTCTAAATGGTCCAAATGACACTGTTATAGTCACCTTGATCTTCAGCTATGCAAACTGAAATTAATTAAACTATCTCTCATGCTATGAATAAAAGACACAAGAAATCAAATGATCCAGGAGACTGCTAACGTGGCGGATTTTCGGAGAAGAAATCGCTTGGGAAGAAAATATAAGTGAAGAATTCTCTTCCTCCCTTGATATATGTTTTTTTAAAAAATGTTAACTCTTTGTATATCATTAAAGATTTTTGCGGAGAGGAGGACTCTGTAAAGGACAATTGTCAGGATTGTAGGTTCCTATAACCAAGTAATAAATAAATACTACAGTATTAAATAATATTATATTAAATAAATACTATAAGTATTAAATAAATACTATAACATGGGCATACCAAATCTAAGCTCATTTTTTGTTATCTATTTATTTATCTATCTATTTGTAACTTTATCAACTGTCTGTCTGTCTATCTATCTTTCTGTCTATCTATCTATCTATCTATCTATCTATCTATCTATCTATCTGTCTACCAATCTATATCTATCATCTATCTATCATTTTTCTATCTATCTATTATTTGTCTGTCTGTCTGTCTATCTCTGCTTACCAATCTGTTTATCATCTATCTATCTATCTATCTATCTATCTATCTATCTATCTATCTATCTATCTATCTATCTATCTATCTATCTCTATCTATCTATCTATCTATCTATCTATCTATCTATCTATCTATCTATCTATCTATCTATCTATCTATATCATCTGTCATCTGTCATCTCTCTCTCTCTCCCCTAAAAATTCACTGAATCCAGCACTGACACCCTTTTCTTCAGGCAGCACAAATGTCAAAAATTGAAGCAAATCCCCCATCTATCTAAAAATCCATGTTTCCATGTTAGACAGATAAAAGAGTCAAAGCTAAATTATGCAAATCCACACAGAGCTTTTCCCAAAGTCTTTCCCATCACCCATTTGTACTGGTGATTAGTTCCCATCATTAAAGCAGAACAATAGAGCTGGGGGGCTTCAGGGATTTAATATGGCTGAGTCTCCTTTTTTTCCTCCTTTCCTGGAAACCGAGAAATCCTGTATCTAAATGCAATGGGAGAAATTCTTCTTCCCATCTAGGGATTTCTAAGATTAATTTCTCTTAAAGAAGAGGATCATGGTGGTGATGGTGGTGGTGTGTGTAGGGGTGTGTTTGTTAGAATGATCACAGGATTTTAGTTTCTTTTATATATATATATATATATAAACAATGCTCAGTTCTTGCTGCAATTATGGTTGAATGTCTGGCCCCCAAATAATAGATATATTTTAAAATCTCAATTATAACCAAAAGAGAATGGGGAATAAAGAACTATTTGAATGGTAATTAATGACCTAAATACTAAGTATTTGTGTTTGTTATCCTTGGCAGATGGCAGAAAATGTACAAGGAAGCTTATTAATAATGGCAGAGTAACATTTTGGACTGTCAGTCATATTTCAGAATCATGCAGACAAAGCTTCATCCTCAATTTAAAGTCCTTTTGGGGCTAGCCATATTTGTTGTTATCTGAACTTTAATATTGACCCAAACTCTCATAGTTGGTATTGGCACACTAAATATTCTAAGAGTACATGATTATCTCTTGACTTGTTAAAAGCTGGATGCTATTTGGCAAGTCTCCAAAATGATGCAATTCCAGATTTATAATACATTCTCAGTAGACCTAATAATACACCATCAGGATATACTTAAAGCTATTTCTGAACCATCCCAGCCCATCCTTGAGATTTCCAGATTTCATTATGCTTAGCCAATGGACCATTCTTTCTAATTGAGAAATCAAATGCTTTTCCATATACTGTTCAGTGTCATGGTAGAGGCCCTGTCTGAAGTGTCAAGTGGTAGATATCCCTAAAAAAAATCTTATCAAAGATCTTGGAGGAAATGGATTTCTGAGTCCTTTTTGGTCATGGGATAGAAACCCCACTGTTCACTTAATCCTTCATAAGAATGCAATGTTCTTGCTTATTCTACACTGCTGGTGTCCTTTGATACCACTAATCCTAATATAATTTGGGATTGCCATCAAGGGTTGGCCATCTTGATAGCAGTGGAACTTAATGGACCTCATTCTGGCCTTAATTACTTGTGCTTCTTCCCTCCTTCCATCATGTATTGTCCTGAGATGAAGGTGCCGTGATGTGAAGGATTTGTACCAATAAATGAAGGCGTATATACATGTCCAAAGATAATGTTGCAGGATCCAATCTGGATCAGTTCCTGGGACCAGAAGTTTAATCTTCTGAGCTTTTGGACTCATGCTGGAGACCATCCTCAGAGAATTCCTCTCTAGCAGAATGTGTACTTTGGGCTATTCTATGCATAGTATTTATGTGGTGCCTGGTTGTATGTAGCTTTTTAGTTGTTGTTTGGGGTGTTGATGGCGGGCTGTCAAATTCTTGGCTGTTGTTTCCCTGTGCTGCCAAGCCTGTGCTTCCTGAGTACTTGATAAGCTGGTGGCAAATCAGCACTACTGTTGACTGACGAGGGACCCGTTTCCCAGGGTTCAATCACTTCCCTGGCTTTTTTTGTGCTTGCTCGTCCAACAATCTTAGTAACTGCAAAACTGAATGTATGTCCTTGTTCATTGCAGTGTGAGGCTGCCTATGAGATTTGTACCAAGTTAATTATACTTTCTTATCTTAACTTGTTGCTTGCTGCTCCAAATCCTTCAGAGACAAACAGACAAACAGACAGACAGACAGACATAGATCAGACTAACAGCTTTCCATTAGTGACTTTCAGAACCCTGGAAGGTAGCCTAAAACATTTAAGCCTTTAGTGGATATTTGGACCTGCTGAAACATGTGGTCTGGGCTTAACAAAGGACACCCTTCCATGTTCAATTAAACTTAGTTTAGATTTGCTTGTTTGTACTCCTGGAAACTGAGAACATGAAGATTTATTAGAACAAATAAGAGTGATACATCTGGAAAAAAAACAGTCTGATTAGTTCTGGCATTGAGTTACAAAGCTGGGCTTTAATTAGAGTTAGTTTATGATTAATTCCTCTTGTTTTAGTTTTTATATGCAGAGCTGTAGCTTAGTTGTATCTTTCATGTGAAAGACTGTCAAACTTCATGAACGAAACTTTCCCATTATTTTCACACACAAACACATACATCTCTGCTGTTTGCTTTATTGTGCTAATTACCCCAAGCACTTCATATAAAATTAGTCTGATTTTTTAAAAGCAACTTGAAATATCATTTTAATTATTATCCATGAGCAAGCATTTGAAGTTCCTTTGTAATGTATGCTTTCAGGACCAAGCTGGACGTGACCTTAAACGAGTATATTAATTTATCCTGGCTTTTTAACATGCAAATTATACATTTACATAGAGACAGATGATGTACAAAGCTTTATTGTTATTAGGGCTATGCAAATCAGCCCTGATCTGGTTTGGAAAATCAATTTGATTTGATGATTTAAACTGATTTTGAACAGTGTGTTCCTTTGCATGTCAAGAAGGACCTCATTTCCTTGAATAACTTTGAAGACTTTACATTTAACTTGATGACTTTCATTTGGATTCAGAAAGTTAATTCATTTGGGAGCTTTGACCAAATTCCCTTAGAATCTACTTTTGAAATTAAACTTTTCTCCATTTCCAGTAATTATCTGGGTCTTGGTTCATTGCAAGTGAAGAATGGAGAATTTAATATTTTCCTTTCTTGGTATAGCTCTGAGAAAATATCTCTTTCCCCCAAAAATGTCTATTTGCATTGCAAGGAAATCCTGTAAATACCCACCCATATAGTCTTCATCTCCCCAGCAGATACCAGCAAATCACAAGAAAAGGCAGAAACTACACGTATCTATGGAGATTCTCAATCATGCAAGTCATGACTTTTCCAAAGATGCTTTCCCAAAAGACAACTGGACTTCATTGGGTTTTTTTTTTCCCTTGAAAACATTTTGCTTTTCATTCAAGAAGTTTTTTCAGTTTTTCTTCAGAACATCTTTTTTTTTTAATCAAATGGGATTTTTTGTGGGGGGAGGCTTTTTATGTTGGTGTTACTGGTTTTAACAGACTTTCATTTTATGGTGTTTTCTTTGTAAACTACCAGAATCTTGGGGCATATCTTACTATGGGAATTGACATGTTTAATGTAACATTGCCCATTGTTTTCACAAGGTCTATCCTCACCAAGGGCATTAAGCCTCATGGCTCTATACATAGGAGAGAGAGAGAGAGAGAGAGAGAGAGAGAGAGAGAAACCATACCTAACATATAGTATAAATTGTAATACTATGAAGAAACAGCACCAACATATTTAACAGGGCCATCTCTGCTTCAAGAATCTTTAGCATTTTTGTCTCTTCATCCTTTTGTGGCAAAAAGAAAAGAGTGTATCTGTAGACTAGGGTCATGCTACAGGGTCAATGTTTAATTTGCACCTTCAGGCAAAGACAATGATTACCAGTAGCTCTCCACTTCTTCCATATCTATTGCTCTGTATTTATCTGGTGGTTTCCTTAAAAAAAAAAAAAAAACTTTGTAAAAATGTAAATTAAGGACCGGGGATGTAGCAATTCTGCAAATATAGTGAGGAAGCAGGCAATTTGAATGCTGGAAGTCCCTGGTTAGCTACTGTTGTTCTAATAGCCTGCTAACAAAACTCCGGATGGGATCTTTTCTGAATGGCTGGAACATTGGTAGGATGATAGACAGTATTATGGTGAAGCAACGCTGAAAGATGGTCAGGTATATGAAAGGGACAGCTATATAAACAGTATCACAGAGTGAAAGCTCCATGGCTCAAAGTTTCCTAGAGAACATTGCCTTGCAAGATGGCTATAATGTCTGCAGTGAGAAAAACCACCCATGAGATTGACTATAGGTTACAGAACTGCACCTGGGCTTTCTAGCATACTAACAGTGCAACTAATGTAGCTATCAAAGGGTAGGGGGAAGCTCTTCATCATTGGAGAAATAGCCAAGGAAAAAGAAACATGTATTGTTTATTGGATAGAAATACCTTTTTTTATCTTGAAAGCTCAATAGGGGAGAACGTTCTGCAAATGGTTGAAGGGGAGAGAAAAAATGGAACTTCCTAATGGCGAAACTAGGTTCAAGGAGAAGGAAGGATATTTATCAATGCTATATTCAAACAAATCATTATACTTAGAGAAACTTTCTGAGTTTGGTTATTCTAGAAGATATTGTTTCAACTTCACTTAGGCTTTAATAAGAGCAGGAAGGTTTGCAGCTCTGTTAATACCGTAGCAAGAAATGTACCGATCATGAAAAATATGGATGACTTTATCTGACACCTTCTTTTATACTCAGATTATCCATTGTGTCACATTTGCATTTTCATCAAACTCAGTTTTGTTATTTTAAAATTATATGCTATTTTGGCTGACTTCTTTTGTCATCTCTTTCTTGCAAAAGGCAGGAGGAAAAATGCTTTGAAAACAATGAATGGAAATAAATAATTTCTGGGCATTGAAATCATATTAAAAGCAGCGACAGTCTGATGCGCTTTCTAGGGTTTACTGACTAATATATATTGGTAAGGTTGAACAACAATCACATTAAAAAAAATCATAAATGATTGAATAATATCATTGTAAAGAATGAAGAAATTCTAAAACCATTCAGTGTAAATATCAAACCATTATTGTTCAACATTTAGCTCCAGGAAAGCTACGTTAGCTAGTATAGCTCATTTCCTATTGAACATACTCCATAATAGAAATGAAGCATATAAAATAGCCTTCAATTGTGGCACAGCTCCATTGCATCTCAACCAAATCGTTAAAAGGTATATAATACTTTAGTTTCAAAGGTGGTTGAAGTTAAAAGAGAAAGACACTTAACTCAGATATAGAGAAAATCAGATCAAAGGAAATGTAGTATTTACAAAATATCATCCTATCCCTAGGCGTCATCGCTTTTTAAAAATTTTTGCTTTGTATTTCATATGCAGCAGCTTTATGTTTTTTTTTAACTCTCTATTATCATGAAGGGTCTTGGAGAAAGTCTTAACAACAGGAAATTGTCAAACCTCAGGAGATGGCTACATTGACCCATCCTTGGTTGTCTCAAAGGTGGTTTTTCTAAAGGCAACTGGACTTTTGAACGAAGTCCAGTTGCCTTTTGAAAAAAGCATCTTTGGGAACACCATGACCTGGATGACTGAGGATCTCCATAGACAATCATCCTTGGTTTAAAAAAAAAACTAAGAAGGATCAATCCTGCTTATCACTGTGATGGGAAATATTTTAGGGCTGCTGGCAAACCTGGAAAATAAAAACAGAAATTAACAAAAACAGAATTATGAATTGGACACTTTCTTCCATTCTGATGCCAGAAAAACAGAACTGTTAACTTTTTTCAATTCAACTTAGACCTGGAAAGGACCTTGGTAGTCTTCTAGTCCAACCTCCTGCTTTGGTAAAGTCAACTTAAAGATGATTTAGCACTTTTAAGAGGGTGGGGGAAACACCACAGAAATATTAAGGAAATAAATGGATATTCCAGCTAGAAATGCTTCATAAGGAAAAAAAGAAAATTTGTCAGAAGCTGACATAGTATGAAGCTTCTTTTCTCGAAATAATATTTTGTTGCTACACTACAAACTTCAGAAAAAAGGCTCTGATGTCTTCTCTAATAAAGACAGGATGAACCTGAAGCCTTCATTGTGAAGAATGGATAACTGTTAAAGTTCATTCCCACCTTCCCCAATGGGAATTGCCACCACCTTTGTTAAGGGATGCATGCAAAGCCATTGAATGTTCCTCCAGCAATGTTCTCATTGTATTGTATGTCATGGGTGGGTTAGTTATCCTTCTGGAGAAAAGAGTGCATATTTTATATCTGGATAGAACTTGGTTGACTTTTCATGAAAAAATTTTATAGGGTTGTTGTTGTTAGTTGCGAAGTCGTGTCTGACCCATCGTGACCCTATGGACAATGTTCCTCCAGGCCTTCCTGTCCTCTACCATCTTCTGGAGTCCATTTAAGCTCACGCCTACTGCTTCAGTGACTCCATCCAGCCACCTCCTTCTCTGTCGTCCCCTTATTCTATTGCCCTCAATCTTTCCCAGCATTAGGCTCTTCTCCAGTGAATCCTTCCTTCTCATTAGGTGGCCAAAGTATTTGAGTTTTAGCTTCAGGATCTGGCCTTCTAAAGAGCAGTCAGGGTTGATCTCCTCTAGGACTGACCGGTTTGATCACCTTGCAGTCCAAGGGACTCTCAGGAGTCTTCTCCAGCACCAGAGTTCAAAGGCTTCAATTCTTTGGTGCTCAGCCTTTCTTATGGTCCAGCTTTCACTGCCATGCATTGCAACTGGGAAGACCATAGCCTTGACTATACGCACTTTTGTTGGCAGGGTGATGTCTCTGCTTTTTAGTGTGCTGTATAGATTTGCCATGGCTTTCCTCCCCAGGAGCAAGCATCTTTTAATTTCTTGGCTACAGTCCCCATCTGCAGTGATCTTGGAGCCCAGGAAAATAAAATCTGTCGCTACCTCCATTTCTTCCTCATCTATTTGCCAGGAATTGAGAGGGCCAGATGCCATGATCTTGGTTTTTTTAATGTTTAGTTTCAACCCAAGTTTTGCACTCTCCTTCTTCACTCGCAACAAGAGGCTCTTTAGTTCCTCTTCACTTTCTGCCATTAGAGTGGTATCATTTGCATATCTTAGTTGTTGATGTTTCTTCCGGCAATCTTAATTCCAACTTTTGATGCATCTAGCCCTGCCTTTCTCATGATGTGCTCTGCATATAAGTTAAATAGGCAAGGCGACAGTATACAGCCTTGCCAGACTCCTTTCCCAATTTTGAACCAATCAGTGGTTCCGTGTCCAGTTCTCACTGTTGCTTCTTGGCCCGCATATAGATTTCTCAAGAGACAAATAAGATGGTCTGGTATGCCCATCTCTTTAAGGACTTGCCACAGTTTGTTATGATCCACACAATCAAAGGCTTTAGCATAGTCAATGAAGCAGAAGTAGATGTTTTTCTGGAACTCTCTAGCTTTCTCCATGATCCAGCGTATGTCTGAGCCACAGTCAGCTCCTGGTCTTGTTTTTACTGACTGTATAGAGCTTCTCCATCTTTGGCTGCAGAGCATTTTATAGGGTTAAAGGCTAACAAAGAAAACCCAAAGAAATCTGAATTGTGTTGCTTTATGAGTGGCATAGCTGCATATCGTAATGGGAGGGAGGGAGGGAGGGAGGGAGGGAGGGAGGGAGGGAGGAAGGAAGGAAGGAAGGAAGGAAGGAAGGAAGGAAGGAAGGAAGGAAGGAAGGAAGGAAGGAAGGAAGGAAGGAAGGAAGGAAGATGGTTGAGTGGGCTACTATTTCCTATATTCCTTAGTATGAACCTGAAAGCCAGTTTGGTGTGCTGGATAAGGAACCAATGAATTCTAGTTTTGTGTCATCTTGTCATCTCACTCTCAGTCAGAAAAAGGAGGAGAAGGAGGGGAGAGGGAGGGGGAGGCAATAGCAAAACTCTTCTGAAATCTTGCTAAGAAAATAAAAATGAACAGAGATTGTCTAAGCCAGGGGTCTTCAAACTTGACCGTTTTGTGGCTTGTGGACTTTAACTCTCAGAATTCCTCAGCCAGGCACGCTGGCTGAGCAATTCTGGGAGCTGAAGTCATAAATTCTGGGAGCACAAGTCATAAAAGGGCCAAGTTTGCAGACCCCACTGGTCTAAGCAGTCATCAGAATTAACACTGATTCAAAGACACCAAAATAAACTCCATGTTCAGCAGACCTAATTCTATGGATCATCTTGGAGTTGAGACTTCTTTTTTTCCAGTGTGGATAGACATGCACATAGCTTGTTATAGCTATGTTGATGTGTCCATCTAGGGTTCATGTGTGTGATCTCTCTCTCTCTCTCTTTCTCTCTCTCTCTCTCTCTCTCTCTCTCTCTCTCTTTCTCTCTCTGTGTGTGTGTGTGTGAATTTGTGTTACAAGAAGTAACTACCCAATGAGACTGTGGATTAAAATGGAAGCCCTGGGCAAGAGACACAATTCAAGGCCACACAGATTTCTCCCATTCATGCATAACACAGCATTTTCACTATTTGTGTTTTGTGTTTCCATTACAGACTCAATATTTCTATTTTAGAGAGTCTTTTTAGCGAGTCGGATTGACTGTCTCTGTCTTTGGCTGTTCTGTTTAAAAGACAAGGAAATTATTTGGAACTCAAAAAGAATTCCCTTACAATTCAGATGAATGTTTAATTATTATTTTTTTGCTTATTGGTCTCTTCCAGCTTGTCTTTCTGATCTTATGCTATTTTTAACTTCCCAATAAAATACTGTTTCTCCTTCTAATCTATACCTACAGCAGTTCAGAGCATATTCTTCAATACTAGCTGTGTTTTCCTTTGTTGGATGAATGTCTGAAGTGAGGCCCAAAACTCCAGATGGGTACCACACCTTTTTGACTGAAGTGCCGTGCACTTTTATGTGTGTCATAACACCCCAAAAGGGGTGGGGCTTAAATTACGATTGTGGCCACCATTTTGATTTTTTGACCTGCTCCCTGCAAATACCACTGCTTTTGAGCTTTGTTTGGATTGTCCTTTTTTCGTTGTACATTTCTTTCCACTACAATATTCAAGACAACACAAGAAGCAAAACACCAAGAATTTCCTCTTGATTGCAAATACTTTCCGTTGAAGAGACACAAAACAGAATTACAAATTTTAGCAAAAGAAAAATTATGTCTTCCGCATTGCCAATATTTCACAGTGGAGAACTTGAAGAAGAGATGATGCTTTGATACTTCATAAGGTGTTTGTTTCAATTTTCCACCTTCTGCTTGATGGGCTTCTGAAGAGATCTTCTGGAGAAGTTGTTGATTAGAGGAATGAGCAACAGCCTGCTCAAGAACTGCTTCTGACAATCCATGATCTGTAGTCAACATTTGGATCAACATCAACATTTGTCTGTAACATTTTGACATCCTGTTACATTATTACGAAACATTTATTCATAAAACATGTAACTCAGTCAACTGAACACTCAAATTGATTGGCACTAATGGTTGACACGGGTTGCTGCCAGCATCCTAGGTATCAAACAGGTATCTCCTTAAAATGTAAGATGTTGCAAGTGGTGCAGTTTTTTGTAGCTTTGCTGGAGTTATTGCAGGAAGCTGCAATTTCTTGATGTATTTTGCAAAGTTTTTGGACATAGTTCCCAGTGCCCCAATGACAATGGGTACCACTGTTACACGTTTCATTCATAATTGCGCAGTTTTGATGGCCAGGTTGCGGTATTTCATAATTTTTTCCAGTTCTTTTTCTTCAACTCTGGCATCTCCTGGTACAGTGATATCAAACAACTGTACGCTTAGGTTCTCTATGACTACGATATCAGAAGTGTTGTGTTCCAAATGGCGATCTGTCTGTATTCAGAAGTCCCACAAGATCTTCACCCTCTCATTCTCGACAACTTTTTCCATCCTATGTTCCCATGACTTTTTGGATGCAGGCAAGTCACATTTTTTATACAATGCCCATTGGATTAGTTTAGCAACTTGGTCATGTCTAGCTTTGTAATCAGTTTGCACGATTTTGCTGCACTCACATATTAAATGTGAAACAGTTTCAACTTTGTCATTGCAAAGTCAGCAATTTGGATTGTCAGTAGATTTTTGTATCTTTGCTTTCATGGCATTAGTTTGTAGTGCTTGTTCTTGAGCAGCCAGTATTAAGCCTTCCGTTTCTTTCTTGATGGTTCCCATCTTAAGGCATTATTATTATTATTATTATTATTATTATTATTATTATTATTATTATTATTATTATTATTATTATTATTATTATTATTATTATTATTATTGATTGCACAGTCAGTCAGATGTTTAGACTGGATTTGGCATTTTTGTCTCCCTATCAAAGACCTAGGATAGACAGATGTGGATGTTTGATGATGTTACAGATATTGTCGGAGAATGGAAGCTGTTCCCAGTAAGGTCGCCTTTTGCAATTGACTAATGGCAAATTTGTCC
Organism: Daboia siamensis; assembly: GCA_024449315.1. Classification (NCBI taxonomy): domain Eukaryota; kingdom Metazoa; phylum Chordata; class Lepidosauria; order Squamata; family Viperidae; genus Daboia; species Daboia siamensis. The sequence goes on along the minus strand of JAKJMR010017363.1, from coordinate 173,777 downwards.
ATGCCAATGGTGTTCAAGTGGTGCTCCAGTTGTTTTGGGATTGCACCCTAGGCAGCTATTACTATTGGTACCACCCTTGCTTGTCTTTGCCACAGTCTTTCTATTTCTATTTGTAGGTTTTTATATTTTGTTATCCTCTCCAGTTCTTTCTCTTCTATTCTGTTCACTCCAGGCACTGCCATGTCCAGTATCCAGACTTTTTTTGTCTTTCTTATCGACAATTGTTAAGTCCAGTGTGTTATGTGGCAGGGGCTTGGTTGTTTATTATTATTATTATTATTATTGTTGTTGTTGTTGTTGTTGTTGTTGTTGTTGTTGTTATATTATTATTATTATTATTATTATTATTATTATTATTATTATTATTATTCCTTGTTTATGGATTTGGAAAGTTAAAGTACCAAATTCCTACACTTAGTCTGTTAAAAGTGTTGTAATATTAAAGTACCCTGCAAAGCATTAATACCTTTGGACTCAAAGGCATAGCAACAAAGAATTTCTTCCAGGTTACATTTTTATTAAAAGTGGCTGGAGGGAGAACCTGGAGTTTTTCTGCATGGAAATCAGATGTTCTATCATTAAGACTTCTGCTTGAAACCTTCCATAATCACTTTGGTTTAGTACAGGGGTAGGCAACCTTGGCTCTTTTATGACTTGTGGACTTCAACTCCCAGAATTCCTGAACCAGCATGGCTCAGCTTGGAAACCTCTCTCTTTTCTCTCAGCATGGCTGGCTCAGGAATTCTGGGAGTTGAAGTCCACGCATCATAAAAGAGCCAAGGTTGCCTACCCCTGGTCTACTGGTTAAGGCATCATGCTAGAAAGGAAGAGACTGTGAGTTCAAGTCCCACCTTAGCCATAAAAGCCAGTTTAGTGACTTAGGGCCAGTCATATCCTCTCAGCCCAACCTACCTTACAGAGTTGTTGTTGTTATGGAGAAAATAAAAGGACAAAAGATATGTTTGCTGCCTTGAGTTTTTTGTAAAAAATAATAAAGACAAGATGGAAGCAAATAAACAAATGTCTAAAGATGACAAGCTTCCCCTTGTCTTAAGAACACAAATATATTTTTGGCTACTTTCTTGGAAGAGCAGTAACAAGATTTAATTCTATTCAAGCATTTGTATGCTGTAGGCTTTCTGCCTGCAACAGAAATATTCTAAGTCTCGGAGCTAAAACTCTAAATGCATGCAATTAGGTATTAATGTCATCTGCTAAGATCCAGCAATACAATCTCTTTGCTGCCATCTAGAGTTCATCCAGACTCTTACAGCCTAGATAAGTTCATCCCGCTGTGCATATTCATTTGTTGACTGCCTGGTGAAGCCGTGGATTAAAAAGGAAGAGGGGGGAAAAATGCAAGGCAACTCCATTGTGTGAGAGAAAGCAACTTGGAGAGTGGTTTGAAGCACAGAACAGGCTCAAGGAAAGGATAAACATCCCACACCTTTTTCAGCATCTTCCATTTTTTTCATTTGCAGCATCCACACTCTGGAAAACAAGAAATAAAGAGATCTTGAGACAAAATCCTTGCAGGCAAGCAACTCACACTGTTTCCAGCAAGCTCTGAAACAACCAGGTCAGGGGTAGCTGATAAAGCTACAATGAGCCTTCCTTTAAAAACAAACAAACAGAACAACAACATATGATCAATTGTTACGGAATATGCAAATTCCGAACAAAGTACATAATTTCCATCACTTTATTTAAAGGGAAGGAAGAATGATAGCTTGTTCTATCTTCCTTCCTCCTGTGCAGAAAAAAATGATTTTCAGCCAACATCACTTCATATTTAATAGAAACCACTGATGCCAATCTATTAAAGGATATTGCAGATCTTACATTTCTACTGACTTAGAAATTAAAACACGTTGAACTGAGTAAGGTCTGCTGCCCGGCAAATGGTCTAGACCGCAGTTTAAAAGTACTGCTTCCTCTTTTGCAAGTAATCATCTCAGCATATTTAAACATGTGCATTTTTATTGAGCAGATAAGCGGCTGGCTTTGGATTGACTTCAGGCCTATTCAGTTGGGGTAGGCCATTCTTGTCTGAGTATTTGTCAAGCAATAACATTCGATGTTAGCAAGGTAAACAATGCCTCAGAGTCACTTGAAAAGCCCATGCGTCGGAAACTTGACATCATTTCACAAATTTGAATTAGAAGCTCCGCTGTGTCACTGGAAGTTCTTTGGAAGAAGTTTGTTTTGTCATCCACCAAGAAGGCATGAATCTCAACAGGCTTCATTGGATGGACATCACTGGCCATTGGGATCAGAATCGGGATGGTAACAGAGGAAAACAGATTAGAAATTACATGGGCCCTCATTTAAACCTGCAAGATCTTCGTTGCTGTCTAGTGGTTAGGTAGATTTTTGCAGCATTGAGGCAGTACAATTTTGTTTAGCACATCAATAGAATTCTACCAGAACTATTCCATACAGGTCTACTCAAAAGCTGGACTGAAATTAAATAGCATTTGGACTTTTCATACAAGGTTATAGTCTCACTTTCTATACAAACTAATTGACCAGGATCACAAAATATCATGCACTAATTGCAATGTTAAAACGGTGCAGAAAAGTTAGTTAGTTTTAACCATTCAGTCATGTCCAGGTGGCTCAGAAGGGACGCGGTGGCTCAGTGGGTTAGGACGCTGAACTTGTTGATCGGAAGATCGGCCGTTTGGCGGGTCAAATCCTGAGTGCCGCGTAACAGAGTGAGCGCCTGTTACTCATCCCAGCTTCTGCTAACCTAGCAGTTCGAAAGCACGTAAAAATGCAAGTAGAAAAATAGGGACCGCTACAGTGGGAAGGTAACAGCGTTCCGTGCGCCTTTGGCATCTAGTCATGCCGGCTACATGACCACGGAGACGTCCTCGGACAAGCGCTGGCTCTTCGGCTTTGAAATGGAGATGAGCACCGGCCTCTAGAGTCGGAAAAGACTAGCACGCATGTGCGGGGGAACCTTTACCTTTACCATGTCCAGCTCTTGGCAACTTTATAGGCAAATTGCCTCCATGCTACCTTGTTGAAACACAGCTTCTTTCAGTTCATCTTCTTCAGTTCCTATCAGTTCTGATGGTATTAAGCCAGTAAGTTCTTTGCTTGCCCCTTTTTCTTGTTCCACTAACCATTCCTGGCATCATTGCCATCTACAATGAATTTGCATGCAAGACATGGCGAAAGTAAGTTAAACATAGTCTTTTGATTTTGGCTTCTTGTGATGTTTCTGGTTTTCTACCATTCAGTACCTCTCTGTTGGCTGTTCTGGATGTGTATGGTAACACAATAATTTACTCCCAGCATCACAGTTCAACGGTGACAATTCTTCTTCCATCAGCCATGCTTAGTGTCCAACTCTCACACCCAGACATCATTATACACTATTGCTCTAATTAGCCCGTTTCTTTTTTTCTTTTTTAAATTTATATCGATACCTCTTTTTTTTTTCCCCCAGATTTTATTCATGATAACCTTTGCAGTGTATCCTGCATTTTATTTCAGGGGTAGAACTGCCACTTTGAACATTTTTTTTATTGTTCTCGAACTACTTCAATTCCCTCCTTGTTGATTTTAAACATCTCATGTCTATCTGTATAGAAAAGTACTTAACCTCATGTAAAGGGGTTTTAGATGCTGTCCATTGAAATAAATGTGTGGAAAAAAATAGCTTATTGTGAACCTTGCTCAATAGGAGCAAGTGTGAGAGACATCTCGGAGTCCTAGTGGACAATTACTTCAATATGAGCCAGCCGTGTGCTGCAGCTGCCAAAAAAGCCAACACAGTGCTAGGCTGCATTAACAGAGGGAGAGAATCAAGATCACGTGAAGTACTAATACCACTTTACAATGCCTTGGTAAGGCCACACCTGGAATACTGCATCCAGTTTGGGTCACCATGAGGTAAAAAAGATGTTGAGACTCTAGAAAGGGTACAGAGAAGAGCAACAAAGATGATCAAGGACTGGAGGCTAAAACTTACAAGAAACAATTGCTGGAATTGGGTATGTCTAGTTTAATGAAGAGAAGAGTGAGGGGTGACATGATAGCAGTGTTCCAATATCTCAGGGGCTGCCACAAAGAAGAGGGAGTCAAGCTATTCTCCAAAGCACCTGAAAGCAGGACAAGAAGCAACGGATGGAAACTAGTCAAGGAGAGAAGCAACCTAGAACTAAGGAGAAACTTCCTGACAGTTAGAACAACTAACCAGTGGAACGATCTGCCTCCAGAAGTGGTGAATGCTCCAATACTGGAAGTTTTTAAGAAGAGACTGGACAGCCATTTATCTGAAATGGTATAGGGTTTCCTGCCTTAGCAGGGGGTTGGACTAGATGACCTCCAAGGTCCCTTCCAACAACAACTTCTTCTTCTTCTTCTTCTTCTTCTTCTTCTTCTTCTTCTTCTTCT
>JAKJMR010017363.1:134136-169360 GCA_024449315.1 Daboia siamensis | reverse complement strand
CTTCTTCTTCTTCTTCTTCTTCTTCTTCTTCTTCTTCTTCTTCTTCTTCTTCTTCTTCTTCTTATTATTATTATTATTATTATTATTATTATTATTATTATTATTATTAGCTTGGATTGCATGATCAACAGCTCTAATACAGTACTCATGAATATTTATGAATCTCCATTTTCTTCCTCTTTTTTTTTTCCTATTTCAATACTGGAGACTGCAGAATACTTCGGATACTGGAGCCCTTTTATATTCAGTTTGCCTTTACTCTACCTGATATCATGAAAGTCAACAATGGTAGTCGAATTGCTTTATTAGAAGTACGCTTGGGAGAAGCCCAAGCCAATTTCTATTTGATTTAAAAGGCCTCTCTGTTCCCAAGCAAATCATTTGACAAAGTCATAAGTTGATGCTGCTCTGTTCCTCAAATGCTCCAAAGGAGAGAGACGTCTCGACCTTCAAATGCTCCGCACAACTTTCTTTGAGGAGAATTAAAAATTGGAGTGACACACCAATATCAGCCAACGGAGGTTGCTCTCCCAGGATCATACATCTGGAAAAGTAGAACTGTTCCTCCTTGTAGAAAGGATTTGGAGGACACGTTGAACCCCTGTCCCTTTGTTATCCACAGTCCTGGAGTGAATTCACCTTAGAGGCTGTGCCTTGAGTTACAAAGAAATAGAGAGGGGAAAAAGATGCTCCCCAAAAGCTGTTTTGCACGTGGTATTCACGTCATGACTTCATCAAGGAGACCCTGTAGCTGGACATAGTTAATTAAAAACTCCATGGGATCGTATACAACAGATAAATTAGAAATTGGACAGCTTTTAATCAGATAAGTGAGGTGAGGAAGATTAAACACCTTGCCTCAACCACCTATTTCTGTTCTTTGCACTTCAATAACACAACAGCATTGGGAAACTAAGCAACCTTGTTTTGTCAACCTTTGCTAAAAACCTTTGGCCAAGTCTGAGCTCTTGCAGTTACTCTATTTAAAAAACACACATTATACTTAAAAGAGGCAGACTAGAAGTTGGGATTAGAGCTAACCATATTCTAATACATTTAGATTGGGTGTGTTTTGAAGATCTAAGTTTATGAGAGAAAAATCCAGTTATTTTTTTTCAGGCAGAGGGCCTTTCATTCAAAATAGGAGTGACTGTGTTTATGTGTTTGTGTGTATTTATTTATTTATTTATTTATTTGCTTTAGCCACAGTGTAAAACAGCTATATTGTTTTATCACTGATATATCTAAGTTCATCTGCTGCATTGTGGAAAACATGACAGTGATGGTTAAGAAAATTTCTGGAATAAAAATAGGTGGTTGTTTTTTTTTTCTTTCAAAGTATATAAATCATGGATTTTACTGGAACATTTTCCTTGTTTTAGTAAATGTTTTAAAATTTAATATGTCTATTTTTACTTTTCTCATTTTTGGTGACATCCTTTCATTCTCATTGAGCTAATAACTTAAATCCTATCATTTTCATAATGTGCTCTGCTCTTGGTGTATTTTAATTAACTGAATAAAATAAATTGAATAAAATAAAATAAAAAGATAGACATGAATTGGTTGGTGGAAAAGATACACGTAAGAACCCGCTCTGAGGAAAATTGGTTCGATGACTACTTTTCCATCTTTAAGATAAAATTCCCCAAAAATGATCTGCTACCCTTCTTGATGGATTTAATACTGCAAGGACAATTTGTGTGACAAATATCTGTAAATAAAAGAGTTAAAATTCTATATTACTATTATTATTGTTGGTATTATGATTATCATTATTCTGTTGCTTGGTAAGTATCCTGAGATCTTTTGCACCAGAGACAAATTCCTTGCATACCTAATCACACTTGGCCAAATAAAGTATTCTATTCTATTCTATTCTATTCTATTCTATTCTATTCTATTCTATTCTATTCTATTCTATTCTATTCTGTAGTCTATTCTATTATTCTATTCTATTCTATTCTATTCTATTCTGTTCTGTTCTGTTCTGTTCTGTTCCGTTCTGTTTTGTTCTGTTCTGTTCTGTTCCGTTTAAAATTCTGCATATTTGATCCTAGTGGCGATTCATGCAGAATGAGAAAGCACATCCTACATCTGAGCAAGTCTAAAGCAAATGTATTTTTTTGCCTCTAATTAATCTCCCAATACCCTTCACATTTTCACATTTTTATAATATCCTCTCTCATTATGCAGATTTATGCCATTAATTATTAATAGTGCCAATAAAGCACACCTAGAGAAATTATGAACCCACCGCTGGTTTGACATGAGGTTAGACAGGATTGCACCACAGTTAGAACCAAATCCAAATCATGTGATCCTGTGAGTTGATGAGTAAAAAGAAGAAAGAAACAGTTCTATTTGTTCAGATGGATTTCTTTATATCGGCAGGGAGCCTTCTGCTAGTGCATGGGAACAATTGTGTCCAGTGTATATTTATATTTTAGGAAAGATGCGGGGAAAAAAGAGGAAGGTCTAAAATGTGGGTGACCACAGAAGAGGAAGCGCAAGTGTCATCAGGTTAATGATGGTGTCCTCAGGCAAATGGCATCTTTTTGGTTTCTACCAGTTGACTCTGCTCTGACATAAATCAAAATCTAGACACCACTGAAACTCTCATTGTTATGACCTTTAACTACACAAAAAGGTGCAATAAAGGGCAATGATTTTTGAAACAGCATACCTCAAATGGGCTATCTTATAGAATGCATCCCCCCAAAATGGAACCTATAACTCCCTAGGAAATGAAATTTGGGGAAAATGGGGCTTCTTCAGTGCTACTGGCTGCTGCTGCACCGGTGAGTTGCTGCTGCACTCACGTGATCTTCAATTTCAATACTATGTGACAGTTTCCTAGCCAATCTCATAATCTCTCCCTCCTTTCCCCAACCCATCATCAGCTATTTACATTTGCTGAAAAGTGAAGTGAAGAGAAGAGAAGAGAAGAGAAGAGAAGAGAAGAGAAGAGAAGAGAAGAGAAGAGAAGAGAAGAGAAGAGAAGAGAAGAGAAGAGGATGAGGGAGGGAGGTAGAAAAGGAAGGAAGGAAGAAGGAAGGAAGGAAGGAAGGAAGGAAGGAAGGAAGGAAGGAAGGAAGGAAGGAAGGAAGGAAGGAAGGAAGGAAGGAAGGAGGGAAGGAAGTGAGGGAGGGAGGGAGGGAGGGAGGAAGGAAGGAAGGAAGGAAGGAAGGAAGGAAGGAAGGAAGGAAGGAAGGAAGGAAGGAAGGAAGGAAGGAAGGAAGGAAGATTTCTAATGCTGCCTGCCAGCTTCCAACAAGAAAATACAGTGGGGAAGCTGGCAGGATGATGGAAATCAGTTCTCCTTCCACTGCCTAATTGCTCACCTTTGGCCATTCTGTTTCTCTATTTAGCTAAATAAATAACTTTGAAATGATGATCCAGTGGGAAACTGTTTATATAATAATATGCAATAAAGATGAACTTCTTTGTGTACTTGTGAGGAGTACCTTCTTTAAAAATGCTTCTGACCAAGAAGATTGAGGATGAGACTGTAGATGAATCAGGACAAATTCTGTCTTCTCTACAAAACAGGAGGGCACTTAATCATTTTGGACAGAGGCCAGTTGGCGTGACTGCTTCTGCCTACTATTAATGCTAGTGTTTCAGTGGTAATTACCATGTAATATTTATCAAAATTATAGTATGAAAGCAATTTCATACTGAGTTGATTACCACCTGGACTTTGCTGCCACAGTTTGGTTACAGTAGTAGATAAACAGGTCTTGGAGAAATGAGGAAGCAGATCCTTTATCCCCACTGGAAGCATTTCTGAACACATGATTACACCAAGATAAGGCAAAAAGGAAAGTGTCCTGGGAAATCTTGATAGACTGCCTGTGCAGTAGATATGTGGTGGTTATTGTTCCCAGTATGGGGCTAGGAATGTCATAAATAAATGGATTAAGTAGTTGGATAGTTGTGCTCTTGTAATTTATCCTGACATCATTGTGTAAATCAAGCCCTATAGGACCAATTCTGTTTAGGATGGATGTATTCCCTTTGCACAAAGAAATCCCACGGGTTTGTGTTCTTGCCTCAGCCAACATAATTGCAGAGATCAAAGTCCCATATTTGTCCCCATACATAAATTCAGCAGACACACGAATGTCTGTGATATTTGCTGTTTCCCTCCCTGGTGAAATTCCATCTGGTCAATCCATGTGAGAAAGAGTGTTTCCTTCTTCTTTTTTCCAGCAAGGGAGCATAACTTTTACAGGTGAAAGCTAAATTTCACAGACTTGCACCAAGAAGGTGAATGTTACAATAAACTGAATGGATTGTTAGAAAGGTTGAACCTCACAACAGCTAAGCAGGATTGGATGACTAAGGACTGCTCAGTGTTTTGATGGGAGAATGCCAGAAAACCTAGGCTAAATTGGAAAGCTGAAAAATATCCAAGATGGTGCTAGTAAGGCAACCCTTTTAGTGATGCTAAGACAATAATATGGATATGTGCATGTATTCCATGAGATCTAAGCTTGTCTCTAGAGAAATGTCGCCTTCATCTAGCTCCTAAAACACGGTCATTATTCACTCATGCCAAGCTCTCTTATTTATTTTTTGGGTTGGACAACTTAAAGAGAATACTGTCTTGCCCCAGTAAGAGAATCTTTGCACATAATAATAATAAAAAGAAAAATCTGGTATCCATGAAATTTGAAAAAAATCTCACTTCCTTGTTCCCAAATGACATGGCCTTATACAGTATGTTTTGTCATGTTCATCAATTTATGAATATATCTATATCTATCTATATCTATATCATCTATATCTATATCTATATATCTATACATAAAAGGTAAAGGTTCCCCCGCACATGTGTGCTAGTCGTTTCCGACTCTAGGGCCAGTGCTCATCTCCGTTTCAAAGCCGAAGAGCCAGCGCTTGTCCGAGGATGTCTCCGTGGTCATGTGGCCGGCATGACTAGACACCAAATGCGCACGGAACACTGTTCCCTTCCCACCATAGTGGTCCCCATTTTTCTACTTGCATTTTTACGTGCTTTCGAACTGCTAGGTGGGCAGAAGCTGGGATGAGTAACAGGCGCTCACTCTGTTACGCGGCACTTGGGATTCGACCCGCCAAACTGCCGACCTTCTGATCGACAAGCTCAGCGTCTTAACCCACTGAGCCACCGCGTCCCTTATATCTATACATACATCTATCTATATCTATATCTATATCTAAAGTATATCTATATCTATATGTATGTATGTATGTAAGTATGTATGTATGTATGCAGTGTTTTTTTTTCTTAAAAAAAAAGGTGCCGGAACTCTCATCTTGGTGGGTGCAGGAGGCTGGGGGGTGGGAGGCGGCAGTGCTGCTGCGGACACAGGTGCGAGGGGTGTTGGTGGCGGGCTGCCCCACGGGGCTGGAGCTGGCATGGCTGGTGCTGTGGGAGCAGTGGGGCCCGCTCTATATGGCAGGGCTGCACAGGGTGGGCAGCAGAGGCGGTGCGGGCCAGGCAATGCAGGACAGCCACTTAGGCATGCAGGGTGAGGTGACGGTGGCAGAGGTCCAGCACCAGGTAGTCCACCACCCTGGCTGACATGGGTGAGCACAAGAAAAGAGTGCACATGGACTCTGCAGAACCCACCTCCCACTCCTTGTCCTCTCTTACTTACCTAGTTGAGATGGTGTAGTTGGGCAGCAGGGAGGGATGCAAAGTTCCTACCAACTCGCCTTCACTGCAGATAACTTACCAGTGCAACGTTTGCCAGCCAGGTCTTTTGGCACACTCAGTAGCAATTCCTATTGGCTTTCAAAAGCCAATAGGCTTTCAAAAGCCAATAGAGGAGTAGCATAGCTTGTGCAAAAGCTTTTTTGTGTGTTTCCAAAAAAGGGTGCCGGAATGCCATTTTGAGCGTTCTATGAGGAAAAAAGCCCTGCTTTTATGTTTTAATCTTATGATTTTAAAAATATTGTAAATTGCCCCAAACCTCACCATGTGGATTGCATACAAATATTATATAATCAATAAATAAAGGTAGAACATATGTTAAATATACATCAAATGATAATATGCTTCCCTACAAAGTCAATTCTTGTTTAATGACAAACCAAGGAGTTAACTCGGAAAGGCAAGAGGAAAATCTAGAAGAGGTCTGTGCAACTTGTAGAAGGGAAAGGCCCACACTGATAAATTAAAAATCTTTGTGGTCTGCAAAGGAATGCTGGTGGGCTAATCAATGATTTGGTGACTAGAGGAGAATCTACAGTGCTGGAGTTCATGGTCATGGTAAGCCATGGAGGCACTAGGCAACATGACTTTCAGGGCACTGGTGGTGACTTTATTACTTTTTTTTTAAGTCTCTGCTCTGTCCAAGGGTGCTTGGTAGGCTGCATGTACAGGCCTGGTCTAGAATTTATTTTGGAGGATTCAACTATCTAGAGCAGGCATGTCAAACTCATTTTGTTTGAGGCATTTCTTATAAAAGAGTTGCCATTAATTTCTTTTAATAAAATAATTTAAATCAATTTTTCACTTGATTTCAAATTAAATGAATTATATTGGTTGACAATGAGATTTTATTTTAATACAATTGCCAAATGCAATAAACTGGTTTTAGGTATATGTGTGCACTAATTATTTCAACACTAATACATTTTAACAACATATTCCATTTGTAAATGAATGCAAATGCAAATTATACAATTTTTTGTGAAAAAATAAAGCAAAATAACAGATTTAAGAACTGTTATCATTAGTTATCCTTAGATAAAAAATAATTCCATCATCCAAAACTTTATTATACTGTATTTAATGAATAGATGCTTTGGGATTACAAAAAAAAAAAAAGACTGACTACATTTGATTGTGTATCACCATGACATTAAAACAAAATTTGAACAGTGTATGAAAAACAAAGGTTCCCTAAACGTCTGCTGGCTATATCTGTACATTTTCCTTAATAGCACTCCACTGCCTTCTTTTTAGCCTTTTGTTCAACTTTCCAGCTTTAAAAAGGCAAGGCACCGGGAGCTGAAAGTTAAAGAGACTGTTTAAACAGGTTGCTAAGCAACCTGTTCACACTCAGCCCTTCTTACCCTCCCACTTTTAAATTAGCCTATACGGATCGCATTTCCTTCGATTTGCGCCATCTGAAGCCCTGTCACTGGGATGCATTCTGCTGCTCTGCAACCTGGCTGCATGAGGAGAATTTGGCTCTCTGGAACAGTTTCCTTCAGCTTTTTTTTGTGTGCAAAAAGTGGTGCTAGAACGCCATTCTGAGTGTTCTATGGGAAAAAAAGCCCTGGATATATCACATATAATTGAAGATTGTAATTAGTTATGTGTGCACATTCAGCAAGTGTGATGTATTTGTGCTGGTATTTCTAGGCCTCTTTCCAACCACATCCAGAAAATTTTTTAACAAACATTGGAATTCTTAAGGCCATGTTTGGTATTTCCCAGCAATCTGTTACTGGAAGGAAAAAGCAATCCCTGCTGCGTTACTGATCCCAGAGAAGCATTTGCATGTATGCAGGTATCCTTAGGGTGCCATAGTTATGGATGAGAAATATTGGTTGCAAAGTTGGCATTTCTGGATGTAATACAGATATTTTGGACTTATTTTTGTTTCTTTGCATGTTTAATATTTTTAAAAAGGCATATGCTACTGACTACACTTATGCACATATGTAACATCTTTTGCTAGGATACATGAACATTGCTTTTCCAGAATGTGAAAAGTGAAAGATTGTGACTAAACAAAATTTTAATGTACAGATAATACCATCAGAAATTATTTTAGCCTTTTTAATAAATGTTGTTATTGATGTTAAGCTCACCATGGAAAATATTATACATTGTTATGTATATACTAGGTTAATTATTTAAAGACTGAAGTGCAACATAACTAGATTCTAAATAACCTATTTTTCAAAACACACAACAGTCCAAATAGTAAAAGGAAAGTCCAAATTATGAATATTTCATTCTTAAGAATTGTTTAATTTAAAGTGGTTTAGTTGTAATAGATGGTTAGATTCAAAATAGTTTTCAAGAGTATGTAGAAAAGATACTATTTTTTTTTCTAGAATCAGCTAAATTAGACATATTACATTGAGAAAAATGTTTCTCATTTCTTTCCTGTTACCTTTATTGATTTCATTGCAGAGAAATGTGAGGTTCTATCCTGATGGCTTTTTTAATTAGCTGTTTTAGATTCCAAAAGTTTAGTTCCTAAAGAAGTAACCCTGTAAATAATTTTAATGTCCTCCTCTAGTGCAGACTTCAACTCCCAGAATTCCTGAGCCAGCATGGCTCAGCTTGGAAACCTCTCTCTTTTCCCTCAGCATGGCTGGCTCAGGATTTTTGGGAGCTGAAGTCCACAAGTCATAAAAAAGGGCCAAGATTGCCTAGCCCTGCAATAGGCTTTCAGAGGGAGTTCTTTTTTTTTTTTTTTGCAAAAAAAAGGTGTCGGAACACCGGCTGAACATTTAACATCTATGCCTGTGTTCCCGTTGCCCTAGGGATGGGTTCAGCGTGTGTGATTAGCTCTGCTGTGTTACTGCCCAAGATGGGTTTGTACTTGATGCTGGTTGATGCTGGTTAGAGGCTGGAACAGGATTTGGGATGTTTTGACTTTTTCCTGTTCCTGTGACCCCCCTGTGATATTCTGGAATGAGCCTGGGACAGGACCGTGGTGAGAAGATGGCCCTGGACTGGCTACTAACCTCCTGCTGGTGTGAGAGACTAGCAGAGGAGATTCCTGTTTACCCAGCAATGCTGCCCTTATCCATCCCAGGCTGGATCTCGTGGCTAGGTGAGAGGACAGTTATAGGCTCTTGTCTGGACCAGCTCAAATGAGAGCAGAGCCGGATTGGTGGATTACTGGATGAAGACATGTTCTGGATTAAATGTTTTACCATCTTAATTAACACTTTAACATCTTATTAACATCTGTCCCCATTTGTGAATAATGGCTTACACGGACATGATTATTATTTTATGGCTCGACTACAATACTCTAGATCAGACTTGTATGCCCTCAGGGGGGCTTTCCCCTCCTGGATACAACCAGCCTCCTTTTCTATCATTTCCCTTGATGATGGGCCCAATTGTTGGGACCCCGAGAGGTGGCTGGTCTTAACTAGGGGCCTCTGGTAGAGATGCATTAAGAGGCCCCTGATACATTATTTAGCTGGGTATTTTAAAGGGTTAGGGAAGGGGAGGGATAGTAGGATGGGGAGGGAATTTTTAATTAGTACTTAGTCTGGGCCTATGAGGGGTCCCGGCGGTATAGGGTTGAGGGTAGAGGCTGCTGGTTCTGGGTGTACTGGGGTGGGGCTTCAAATCCCCATGACAATAGGGAATGACAGCAGATGTGTGCACGGAGGGCCATATCGACATCCAGGATCGCGCCCCCGCTGCTTGCGAGCAGTGACGCGCTCCAACCCTCCGATTAGCACCCTTTTGCTCAGGGGTGAGGGTGATCAGGCCCCTGAGCTCAGGCTGGTTTACCTTAATGCCAGGTCTGTTGTTAATAAGGCTCCCCTCATTTGAGACTTGATCGAGGAGGAACGCGCAGATCTGGCATGCATTACGGAAACCTGGTTGGGCTCAGAGGGAGGGGTCCCTCTGATTGAATTATGTCCCCCAGGTTTCCATGTGCTATCAGGGAGACTTTAGGTCCGTGGGAGACCACCATTGTCCAGATTGGTAGGAGTGAGTCCCTCCTCCTGAGATGTGGTTCTTGGGTTTAGATGAGCTTGTTGCTTACATACCTGGTGCCCAGCTGTGTGGCAACAGCTCTGCCCGAGCTGCTCAACACCCTCTCAGGGTTGGCGGTGGAGTTCCCCAGGCTCATAGAGCTGGGTGACTTCAACCTGCCTTCCCTGGGAGGGTCATCGGAGCTAGCCCAGGAGTTCATGGCCTCCATGACGGCCATGGACCTGACTCAGGTAATTCAAGGCCCAACTCATGTGGGGGATCACACTCTCGACCTGGTGTTCCTGTCTGGACAGTGGTTGGATGATTTGGGAGGGTGTTACCGGTTGTTACCCCCCTGTCATGGTCCGACCATCATCTCCTGCAGCTGGTCTTCCGTTATGCCACCCCCCACTGCTGGGCAGCGGAACCAACTAGATGGTTCCACCCCAGGCGCCTAATGGACCCTGAACGGTTCCAGATGGCGCTTGGGTCTATACCTATTGCCCTCGCTCACAGCCCAGCTGATGCCTTGGTGGATGCCTGGGAAAGGGCGGCCAATGAGGCACTCAACTGTGTTGTACCCTTGAGACCTGTGACCCGGCACAGATCCCGTTGGGCTCCATGGTTTTCTGTGGAGCTCTGGGAGATGAAACGTCGGAGATGGGGTTTAGAGAGCAGTTGGAGGTCCAGCCATTCCGAATCTGACCGATTGCAGTTAAGAACCTTTACAAGGTCTTATCTTGCTGCGATGAGGACGGCGAGGGCTAATTACTTTGCCGCCCTCATCGCGTCCGCAGATAATCGCCCAGCCGCCCTGTTTAGGGTGACTCGCTCCCTTCTTAACCAGGAGGTGAGGGAGGATCCTATGCAGGGATGGGCCGAGGAGTTTAGTCATCATCTGACGGACAAAATCACTCAGCTCTGGGCCAGTTTGGACTCTGACTGGGCGGAGTCTGACCTGGAGGAATCGGACGGTGTTGAGCATGTTATCTGGACTGAGTTCGATCCTGTTTCCCCTGATGATGTGGACAGGATCATGGGGAGGCTGAGCTCCACCACTTGTTTGTGGATCCGTGCCCCTCCTGGCTGGTTTATGCGGCTCGGGAGGGGACACAAGGCTGGTTCAAGGCAGTAATAACAGCTTCCTTGAAGGAGGGTGTCTTCCCCACCTCCCTGAAGGAGGCAGTGGTGAGACCCCTCCTCAAGAAGCCTGCCCTGGACCCAGCTGTTTTAAATAACTATCGTCCAGTCTCCAACCTTCGCTTTCTGGCGAAGTTTGTTGAGAGCATGGTGGCGCATCAGCTTCCTCTGTTCCTGGAGGAAACTGATTATCTGGACCCGTACCAATCAGGTTTCAGGCCCGGGCACAGCATGGAGACAGCATTTGTCGCGTTGGTGAATGATCTCTGGCGGGCTCGGGACAGGGGTTGCTCCTCTGTCCTAGTCCTATTAGATCTCTCAGTGGCTTTCAATCATGGTATCCCACTGCGGCATCTCAGGGGGCTGGGAGTGGGAGGCACCGTTTTACGGTGGTTCTCCTCCTATCTCCTGGGCTGCTCGCAGTAAGTGTTGATGGGAGGGCAGAGATCCACCCCAAGGCCTCTCGTTTGTGGAGTTCTTCAGGGGTCGGTTCTCTCTCCCCTCCTGTTCAACATCTATATGAAGCCGCTGGGCAAGGTCATTCATAGTTCTGGGGTGGGGTATCATCAGTACGCTGATGATACCCAACTTTTTTACTCCACCCCGAACCAATCCAGCAATGCCCTCACCGTGATGTCCCATTGCCTGGATGCGGTCCAGGTCTGGATGGGGAGAAACAGGCTTCGTCTCAATCCTGCCAAGACTGAGTGGCTGTGCGTATTGGCATCTCGGGCTAACCAAACTATTCTACCTTTAACGATTGGGGGTGAGGTGTTACCCCCCATTGATAGGGCTCGCAACTTGGGCGTCCTCCTGGACTCCCGGCTCAATTTTGAAGATCATATAGGAGCCGTGACCAGGGGGGCTTTTGCCCAGGTTCGCCTGGTGCACCAGTTGCGACCCTACTTGGACCTAGATGCCCTATGCACAGTCACTCATGCGCTTGTGACCTCCTGTTTAGACTACTGCAACGCTCTCTACATGGGGCTGTCCTTGAGGACCACTCGGAGGCTTCAACTGGTGCAGAATGCGGCCGCGCAAGTTGTGATGGGGTTTCCTGATACTCCCATGTAACACCTCTACTCCGTGAGCTGCATTGGCTTCCGGTTGCCCTCCGGGTGAGATTCAAGGTGCTGGTGACGACCTATAAAGCCCTGAATGGCTTGGGTCCGGGATATTTGAGGGAACACCTGCTGCCAGCATCAAGTTCCCTTCGTCCAGTGCGCTCGCACAGGGTGGGTCTTCTCAGGGTGCCGCTGGTAAAAGATTGCCGGCGGATAACACCCAGCGGGACGGCCTTCTCTGTGGGGTCGCCTGCCCTTTGGAACCAGCTGCCCGTGGAGCTCAGGACTGCCCCTGACCTGCGTTCATTCTGCCGGGACCTGAAGACTTGGCTCTTTGAGCTCTCTGGCCCAGGCTGAGAATTTTAACTGGGGTTTTATTTTCAGGGATAATTTAATCTTTTTAATTGTCTTTTAACTTTTGTATTTTGTATTGGTGTGATTTTAAAATGCCCTGTAAACCACCCTGAGTCCTTTGGGAAAGGGCGGTATATAAATCTAATAAAATTAAATTAAAATAAAATTAAAATTCTATGAGAAAAAAAGCCTCCTATGTATGTATGGATAGATAGATAGATAGATAGATAGATAGATAGATAGATAGATAGATAGATAGATAGATAGATAGTATATCCTTTTCAACCCTTTAATTCCTTTATTTGGATGGAGTCTGGGTGACTGGCTGGAGCTGAACATTTACTGGCTGGATTTCCTTCCTGATGCCTATGCAGAGTTCACAGCAGATATTTTCTCTTTCTGCCCTAATAAACATCTACCACTGCCTAGGATTGAATTCTCTGTTTTCCAAGTGGGAAGCAACCATTTTCACCTTAAGGTCACCATGCCTCTTATCCAAGAAAAATATATATCCTTTCCATTTTCTCCACTTGAGCCTTGTGGTGGTGATGCTGGTGATGATGATGATATTATCCATTCAATCATATCTGACTCTTCCAGAATTTTTGAAGAAATACTTTGAGGAGCTTCATCAATATCTGATCACCCAGAAGCTTGGTCCCTGTGATTTTTTTCTCTTTGGGGCAGTCACAGGGCGAAAGTGTTCCGACCGCATCTCTGGGCAAACAGCACCGATGCAGAATAATAACTCATAAAGTTGAATCTTGTGGTATGGACAGAAAAGGCAGCAGTGAGCTTGCTTGCTCTAACAAAAGATGGATATTACTAGCTTGGTGAGAGATGGATTGGCATCAGTGAATGGCAACTGAATGTGGGAACTGAGTTCATTAAATAGTCATACTTCAGGAGAGAAATGAATATTTTCTACAGCAAAAAGGCATTTATATCTTAAATGCAGTGGCGGGATTCAGCCAGTTTGCACCACTTCAGCAGAACCAGTAGTTATTTTTTGTTGCCCAGGCCCAGAATGGACTTCTGGAAGCGGCATCCACACAGAGAACCAGTTGTTCACCTATTTGAATACCCCCACTACTTAAATGCCTCATGTTCCCTCCCTCCCATCCAGGATATAGCACAGAAGCGTTATTTGAACAGAGTCCATAAGATTATCTGGGACACTACTCATCCTCTTCACAATCTGTTTTCCTTGTTCTCTTCTGGGAGGAGGGGGCTTCATGGTATCTGTAGCAGAACATCCAGATTCAGCCATAGTTTCATTCCATACAGCATTAACCTTTTGAACTCACAGGCTTCCCCCTTCTGTTATATATTCAAGATGAACAGTATTTAATATTTTATTGTTATGTATATGTAGGGGTGTGGGTCTACATGTGTTGTTTATAATATGTTTTAGGTGTGTTTCATGTATGTATTTCACTTTGAGAGCGGGCAACTAAATTTCATTTTTGATGTGTGCCGTTGTGCCCACAGTAAAAAATGACAATAAAGATTATCTTAACTATACATGAAAGTGGATCAGTCTTAAAGAAAACAATACAAACATAAATTCCTGGAGCTTTGATACCTGGTATCTATCCTACCATTTAAGATTGACAGAAAGACAGACGAACCCAAAAGATGTTGATTATCACCCTGCATTCATCTTCCCATAATGATGGCAAGACAGCATTAATTGACAGCAGACTGGCATACTTAAAGAAATATTTTCAGACAGATTGACTAGCCTAGTAATTGTAAAGAGTGCAAAGTGAGCCTGCATTTCTTAAAAGCAACAATGTTAGCCCTATACTTCTTTGTCATATTCATTTCCTTTTACATAATGCATGAACTGACTTCCGAAGGGAAATATGGAAAATAAAGATTTATTTTGCCTTGGTTTTGCAGCGATCTGTCTGTCTAATCCCTCATTTTTTTCCCCACCATCTAGGTTTTTAATTGAAAAACAAACACAAAAATTGGCCCTGCTGAAAGTTTAATCCCTCCCTACCCACTTTTTGTTTGGGTGGTTGTTTTTTGCAGAACGGTAAAAAAATAAGGTTGAAACTTCACCTTAGAGTCTGTGAAGAGAAAGAAGTTTCAATCCATTTAACTTTGAACTAGCCTGGTTAGCCTAAACAATAAGAAGAAATTTAAATAAAAAAATGATAGAGGAACTTCCAGGTCCCTTTCTCAGGCTTTTCATTACAAATGACTTCTAGAATTAATCATAATCATATTTTTTTTTTAAAAAAAAATTAATCCCATTTATATCCCGCCCTTCTCCGAAGACTCAGGGCAGCTTACAATCTAAGCACAAATTAAATGTGCTTAGCAATAGCCTTCATTCTATGTATATGCCTGCTTATTAGGGCTTCTCCCCCCCCCCCCAAGCAGCATTATTACAAAGTCAGCTTATTGCCCCCAACAACCTGGGTCCTCATTTTACCTACCTCGGAAGGATGGAAGGCTGAGTCAACCTTGAGCCTGGTGGGATGCAAACCTGCAATAATTGCAGGCAGCTGGTGTTACTTAAGGAGGCATTAGCCCACTGCTCCACCAAGGCTCTTTACTATAATCATAATAGTAAAGTTGGAAGGTACCTTGGACGTCATCTAGTCCAACCCCCTGCTCAGGCAGGAAACCCTATACCATTTCAGACAAATGGCTGTCCAATCTCTTCTTAAAAACTTCCAGTGTTGGAGCATTCACAGGTTCTGGAGGCAGGTTGTTCCACTGGTTAATTGTTCTCACTGTCAGGAAATTTCTCCTTAGTTCTAGGCTGCTTCTCTCCTCAATTAGTTTTCATCTGTTGCTTCTTGTCCTGCCTTCAGGTGCTTTGGAGAATAGCTTGACTTCGTCTTCTTTGGGGCAGCCCTTGAGATATTGAAACACTGCTATCATGTCACCCCTAGTCCTTCTCTTCATTAAACTAGACTTTAAACTAGATTAATTCTTTGGGATAGCCTTCCCCAGCTTGGGAAGATGGAGACAGCACCTCTTAACTCTCAACAGGTAATGTGAAGGTAAACAATCTACTCTTGTGTAAGAGTTGCATGACATTGGATGCAGCCTTGGAATTATATCAAGTTCCTTCTCTTCACTTCGCTCAGACCTCAACTTTAAATTTGAATCATGGCCTTGGAATAAACTATTTCAACCATTAGATCTAACTTAATTAATTCTGGTATCAGTCCTAATCTTTACATCCAGGAAAGAGAAGCCTACCTTATTTGTTCCAGTTAAGTTTCTCAGTTAAGTTACTGTGACCTAGCACCCAACCACAATCTGTCTTCTTATCATTGAAGACCATTGTGCTGTGCCATGTATTCTGACAAAGAACAGATTGTAATAAGGTCTTCTATGAGACACCACTTTGGGTACTTCAAAAACTTTGGAAAATATGCTTTAAGATGATTAAGGGCTTGGAGACAAAAACATATGAAAAATGGCTGCAGAAATTGGATATGGCTAGTCTAGAGAAAAGAAGGACTGGGGTCACATGATAGCAGTACCAGTATTTAATGAGCTGCCCCAAAGAAGATGGGGTCAACTTATTTTCCAAAGCACTAAAAGGCAAGACAAGAAACAATGGATGGAAACTAATCAAGGAGAGAAGCAACCTGGAATTAAGGAGAAACTTCCTAATAGTGAGAACAATTAATCAGTGGAACAGCTTGTCTCTCAAAATCGATGGTGCTCCATCACTGGAGGTTTTTAAGAAGAGAATGGAGACTCATTTGTCTGGAATGGTATAGGTATATGGGTTGGACTAGAAGACCTCCAAGGTCCCTTCCAGCTCTATTCTATAATCTAAATACTGTCTTTTCTCAGTGTCCATGCATCCCTGCATGCAACCAAACAACCATCTTCACATTTCCATAACAGCCTTCTAGTTCTGTCAAAATGATATGTATGCAATCAACCATGGTTTTGGGGAGCACAGAATACTCTTCATAGATCATTTTTATGCCTCACGCTCCTGAATTTATGATTTTTGTCTCTATGGACAATCAAATGATTCTGTCTGTCCAGCCTGTGATGTCCTTAATTTACACAAAGTCTGGTAAAGATGGGACAGCATGGTTCCTCCTGCATCACTGTTCACCTGACCTGCTAAACTCTTCTTGCTTACGCTTTCTGAAAGGGAAATTTGACCATGGTTCCAAAATCCAATCATCTCTGCTTCAGTCTTTCACTGGGGAGAATAGTCACTCATGGGACTTTATATAATCATCAGCATAGCATAGCCAATAAGGGGAATTAATAATAAACTATGTCCTAGGGGAAGAACTATAGGATTCTATAACAAAAATCTAGTTACTAATTACTCAAGGGATTCACAGCTTTTGACAGCACAGCTCAATAGATATGTCAATCAAACTGCAAGATGTCTTTTTTTTTTTTAAACCACTCAAGGTTCTTGTTTCTCAAAAAGGAAAGCTGAGTTTTGTTAGAAGGCAACTTGTTGATTCATGTTCTTTTGTTGAGCATTCAATATGATGATTTTGAAGGCGAAAGGCCAGACCTGAACTAATTCAGACTGAAAAAAAACTGAGGTTCCTCCTCCATCAGACAAACCATCTGCAAAGAATAGCCAAATTCTGTTTGGTGAATTTGTAGATTCATTTGGTTCTGATTCATTTAGCATACTAGCTGTACAAATAGAGACACACATAATTTTCATTCAAGATTTAGCTGAGAGCAGTGGTGGGATTCAAATATGTGAGCAAGCAGTTCTCCGTGTGGATGCTGCTTTTCCCCCCACTCCCGGCAAATCTATGGTGGTACAAAAGTTGCAGAGATAAAATCCAACAAGTGCTGTATTCACATTTTTGTCAGGTAATAAAAACCTCCCTTGCTCTAAAACCTGTACATATTTTTGTATATTTTAGCCTTCTAGCCTATAAGCAGAGATCATCTTGCAGGATCCAATCTGGGCTGGTTATGGGGACTAGAGGTTTAGTTATCTGAGTGGAACTAAAAGGAGAACCACCAATATTAGGATACACTTTTAGAAATTGTGAGTATATACAATTCTGAGATACTGTATACAGTTATGACTATCACATCTAAAAAAAAGGATAAACTACAGCTGATGATATATCAACCTGAATACCTTTCTTACCCAAACTGGCTGCAATGTTTGAGATCAGGGTTAGAAAAAAGCAACTGAATGTGGGACTTGATGAGGATGTATAAAATTACCTATTGTCTCTCACATTTTAAGAAGCGCCTTATTGCGCGTATGGAAAAAATATTATTATAAGTTAAATTATAAAATACCAATTTGGGGGATTCCTGGGCATGCGATAGGGTGTGTATCTGTGGGTGTGAGCTTGGAGATGACTTCATATAAGGAATTACTTAGATGGATAGGGAATGGTTGGCAATTAAAATCATTAGGTGAGTTAAAACAAGAAAATATCATATAGTCTTGGTTTCAATATACTCAATTGCAAATGAGGTGGAAGATAGATCAGAAAATTGGTATTACATTAACTGATGAAAATTTGGTAAACTAAAGATCAAAACAGAGCGCATCTAAAGAGAATATATGATGCTTTAATAGAATTGGATTCTGAAACAGAATTAGTTAAAGATTGTATGATAAAGTGGGCTCAAAATATTCAAGAACCAATTTCATTGGATACATGGGAGGTAATTTGGATTAGAAATGTGAAATTTACCCAGGCTCAAAATTTAAGAGAAAACTTTTTATAAAATGTTTTATAGATGGCATTTGGATCCCAAAAAATTGTCCTGCATGTATCGTAACTTACAGCCCAAATGTTGGAGATGTAGTAGTTTGGATGCTACCTATTATCATATATGGTGGACTTGTAGAAATGTTAAAGCTTTTTGGATTAAAATTTGGTGGAATATTCAAAAGATTTTTAAGAGAAAGATAAAATTTTCTCCACAATTGTTTTTATTGGGTATTGTTATAGATTGTGATACTAAAGAAACAAATTTGATGTTGAATTTGATAACAGCAGCAAGGCTCTTGGTAGGTCAATATTGGAAGAAAGTTAGTTTGCCTACTATAGAAGATTGGTCACTTAAGGTGTCAAATTTGGCAGAAATGGCTAAGATTTCTGCTTATTTGAAGGATCATTTACAAGAAAGATACATTTCGGTCTGGAGAAGATGGATAGATTATATTCAGAACAAATATGGGACTAAAAAGTTTCATCTAGCTTATAAATGAATTATAGAATGATATTATTCACATTAGTATGTTTTTATGGGATTTTTATTAGTTTTTATTATATTTTATTATTATTTTTATTAGTAGTATTGTTTAATAATATGGATATTATCTTGTTTTTATGTTCTTATTATTATGCTTACTTTTATCTCATTTGTGTTCATGTTAAAGGGGAGTTAAAGTGCGTTAGAAACTTGGTTACATATATAGTTGGTTAATGTTATTTAGATTTCGATTGTTATTTTTGTAACCCTGTATTCAGTTCTGGGAAGTGAGGGAGAGGGAGGGGGGTGGTTTGGGGGGTGGGTTTGTATTGTAACTTTTGTAAAACTTTTTAATAAAAAAAATTACCTATTGTCCAAGAAAATGGAGAAAGAGAGAGAGAGAGAGAGAGAGAGAGACTGTTTCTCCTCCTTTATATCCAAGTCATTCCAAGAAGTTGACCAGGAGGCTATTACAGACATAGATCTTAGAACCGTTCTCATAGAAGTAAATGAACCTTACTGTCTTCTGCATAGTCTGCATAGTCTGCTATAGAATTGTTCTTGGAAGAAATTAATATGGGTCCTAAAATGTGTAAACGAACAACTCAATGGTGTGATTGTAAAAAATAAAAGAAGAAAATTGGAATCATTGATTCCTTTCATGAAACTCTTTACTTGGTCATTGGAAATCTTTGTGTCCATGGTTCCTGGGCTTTGTCTTCTGAGCTAGCACCAATAGAATGAAAAATGTTTGGAGTTCTGGAATCTAACCACGGTGTATATGTCTGTATGAGTTTCTGTGTCTGCACAGGTAACTATATTTGGAAGCATCACCAACAGTTAAACTTATGGGTATGCAACATCTTTACTAAATGACACTGTAAAGAATGAAATAATTGTATGTTGATTAAGTGGAGCCTCGGTGGAGCAGTGGGCTAATGCCTCCTTAAGTAACACCAGCTGCCTGCAATTAGTGCAGGTTCACATCCCACCAGGCTCAAGGTTGACTCAGCCTTCCATCCTTCCGAGGTAGGTAAAATGAGGACCCAGATTGTTGGGGGCAATAAGCTGACTTTGTAATAATGCCGCTTGGGGTGTGTGTGAAAGCCCTAATAAGCAGGCATATACATAGAATGAAGGCTACTGCTAAAGCTTGTAAGCCGCCCTGAGTCTTCGGAGAAGGGCGGGATATAAATGGAATTTAAAAAAAAAAAAAAAGTTACATTTGTATGTTAATAAATGTATCTCAGATTGACTGTGTGAGAAGGACTTTTCTGATAAACCCACAAGATCGTGGCTATTTTTGTGTAGCACGTTGACATTATTAAAGAATCAGGTAAATGAAAGCCCCACTAAAGCCACCCAGAGTTTCCATGCCAACAGATACAGTTGTTCTCTATTATAGAAGCCTTAACTACTTCTTGGATGTACACTGGATTATAGGCTGATATCCTTCAAGGCCATCCCACCAAGATAAACTTCTTCATATGGAAAGTTATTATTCCTAAAGCAATTATTTCTTTAATTATTTAAATGAGACCTAAGGAATGACAAGGATGTATGTAGATCGAGTTGCCTAGATAGCCACTCAAAATTGCTTCCAGGTAGTGAGGTTTTAATGCGTTACTGCATCATTAAATGCAAAAATTATGCAGTGTCATATGTGCCACCTATGATGGTGGGAGGATTGCATATATTTAGATCAGAACTTGAATAACTCTACACATAGCTATTGAAGGACTAGGGATAATGTCTTAACATGGTCCTATGTGATTGTAGAAATCACCAGACAGTGAGAGTCTTATTTGTCTGTCTGTCTGTCTGTCTGTCTGTCTGTCTGCCTGTCTGCCTACCTACCTACCTACCTACCTACCTACCTACCTACCTATCATATTGCAGAATTTAAAGCAGCTAATGAGTAGTGTATATAGCAATAGCAGTAACACTTAGAATTATATACCACTTCATAGTGCTTTAAGTGGTTTACAGAATCAGCATATTGCCCCCAACAATCTACCAAAAGAAGGACGGAAGGCTAAGTCAACCTTGAGCCAATCAGGTTCAAACTCCTGCCAGTGGGCAGAGTTAGCCTGAAATACTGTATTTTAACCACTATGCCACCATGGATCATACCATATGTGTGTGTGTGTGTAATAAATTTGGATTGCTGACAAAGAATTAAAGGGAGACTGATATAGCTATATAGCTATATCAGTCTCCCTTTAATTCTTTGTCAGCAATCCAAATTTATTTAATACAAACAATTGTCACAGCTGCGACTGCTGCCTGTGGATGGCCCTACTTTGGGCTGATACAGGAAAATGATTTCGCCCATATTTGGGTCGACGAGGTGCTCAAAACACTCAAGACTTATATGTATAGTGCAATAATCTATATAGTAGTTGTCTGCCTTTCCCATCATACTCTCAGACTGGAAAATATTTGTCCAAGCCAATTGCTATGTACTAAATATGTAATTTCTAAATATCTACTTTTTCTTCTGCAGATAACTTTTTTTTTTTTACTGGGAGACTTTGATACCAAGTTGAAAATGTTTATTTAAAAATGTAAGAGGTCCATCAGAATCTGCATAGTCCAATTTCTTTCAAACAGGTAAAGAGAAACAGGCTGCCTTTTTAATGCTTCACAGAACTAGTTTATCCTTTGGGGTTACTGGTGGTGGTGTATTTCATGCAGCACAATCCCATCTTGTCTTGCCTATTTGTTTTCCCATTCTTTTAAAACTCAGCTTGGCAATGCTCTGATGACATCTATGACTCTCGGTTATTGTGCTCAGTTAATTTCCATATAAAGTTTATCAAGCATTATACATCTGAAAAGGAGAGCAATGCTTACAAGTGAGCCTAGTGACTTCCTCTGTCAACATGTCTTCATGTCATTCATCATTATAAACAAGCTCTCTGCCTGAATAATTTCAATATCCTGCAGCCCTTATTTCAAGGAAGCAGAAGACATAAAATAGAAGGTTTAGATAAAACTTGTGCTAAAGCATGGTATAAAGAAAAGCCCATTTTGGTTTTTGGAGATCCTCAGAAGCGTGCTTCCAAAATTTAATGTGAGCTGGCATTTGATAAGCTTCATGTACATCTTGAGTGTGGACATGGAGAGGAACAGCTGCTCAAAAGCCCATCCTGGCATGTCTGATAATGTCATTGCATTAACTGCAATATGTCACATATTTTCTGCATTCTTCAGCCATTGGAGTGGGAGGGACACCAAATCAGTTTTTTTAAAAGGGATCTTTATAATAATAATAAAGTTGGAAGCGTCCTTGGAGGTGATCTAGTCCAACCCCCTGCTCAGGCAGGAAACCTGAAGTCACTGAAGCAGTAGGCGTGAGCTTAAATGGACTCCAGAAGATGGTAGAGGACAGGAAGGCCTGGAGGAACATTGTCCATAGGGTCACGATGGGTTGGACACGACTTCGCAGCTAACAACAACAACATTAAATCAGCCAGAAAAGGGAAAGTTTCTTCAAGCAACTGGGTCTGGAGGCAGATAATCCAGTGCCCAAGGATACAAGAATTTTTGATTGATCAATACATTGCAGAAATATTATAGTAGCCTTTATGAAAGAATTCCAGTAATTGTTGTTGTTGTTAGTTGCGAAGTTGTGTCCGACCCATCGAGACCCTATGGACAACCAGTAATTGCTGTATATCAAATGCAAACTCTATTTGCGGTGAAACCAGTCTTTAAATACTTATGCCTGTTCTCCTGTCCACAGAGCATAATGGACTTGAAGTCACTCTCTTGAGGATGAAGGAATGGTTTTCACTGTTCCAATTGGGCTGCTTACTTGTGATTGGGTGACAACTTCCTTTCATAGGTCAAAGAACAAGAGCACAATAAGTGCAAGGGTTTTTTCTGAGAGAGAAATATGAAACGGATCAGCCAGTGGTCTCACCTGGCTGATCTAGTCTGAGTTTAGGAAGTAAACAAAATTGATTGTTTAGTGTTAAATAGTGGGTTCTTTGATGCAGGAATGAAGACGCGAACAGAGTACAGGTAACCCACAGTTTATTTCGTGCTGTGACTGTACTGAGGGAAATGGTTGCAACCAGCCGCAATATATAGTCTAGCCCCTAGGCGGCAGCCAATAGGTTTGAATCAACCATTGCCGCCTGGAGATAGCCAATTGCAGCACAGGAGACTTGTAGTCTGGGTTGCTGGAGAGCCGTTAACTGCTCCAGCAACCCACGTGGTATTCCCTCAAAAAGCCCAGTACATAACATTTAGACTGCACAGCTTAACAAGCACCTGAAGGTCAGACAAGGAACAATGGATGGAAACTGATCAAAGACAGATCCAACCTAGAAATAAGGAGAAATTTTCTGATAGTGAGAACAATCAATCAATGGAACAGCTTGCCTTCAGAAGTTATGAGTGCTTCATAGCTGCAGGCTGTCAAGAAGAGACTGGACAGCCACTTGTCAGAAATCTTATGGGTGGGGAGGGGTTGGACTAGATAACTACAAGGTTCCTTGACACTCCTAGAATAGAATAGAATAGAATAGAATAGAATAGAATAGAATAGAATAGAATAGAATAGAATAGAACAGAACAGAACAGAATAGAATAGAACTGGAAGGGACCTTTGAGGTCTTCTAGTCCAGCCCTCTGCTTGAGCAGGAGAACCTAATCTCCAGTGATTTCTGAAGGCAATCTGTTCCATTGGTTGATTGTTCTCAGTCTCCAGAATACCACCCCAACTGTGTTATTCTGAATCTTCTCATAGAATTTCTTGTGATTCCTGATCCCTTATATAAATTAAGAAGCAAGTTACCTAGCAAATTGTTATGTAACTTTGTGCCTTTTCTAGTTTTTTTTTTCCCCTTGCTCCTCTCCGAGTTATTTTAGATGGATTAAATCCACTTACCAGCAGAGGGCTCTCCAAAAGCTGTGTTGTTATCTCTTCCTATCATGTCTTGAAGCAAAGCATTGATCATCCTTTGAAAGTCTGGAGTACCAGCGAGCAGCTTCTGGATTAGAGTCTTGTCTAATAAAATAATAGCTATTTTTACATGAAAGCCCCGAGGATCTCTTTGAAAGGCAATTTGGTTGCTTTAATTTCTGTACCCCATAAAAAGCTGTTATCTAGTTTGTGCTTCTGTTCATCTTTTTTTTCCCCCTCCCTAAGAGACAAAGACTTACTCAGAGAATTCAAACTGATTTTGAGTTTTAAGCTTCCTACTTTTAAAGGCTAAAGCAGCTTATCCTGTCAAGATTTCCCTGTTTTTAACGTATGAGGAATTCGAATGTCACTGGAGTTTGTTTAAAGCTTTTGATATAAAAAAGAAGGAATTATATTTGCAGATGATGTTGGGGTTAATATGAAATCATATCTGGATATAAACAGTATCTTGGTAATAAAATGCACACAAGTTCCATTCCCCCTCTTTCTTAGCCCTAATAGGTTTTTTTTTAAAATCTATTCTGTTATTTAGGATTATACAATGTGAACAAAATACAGCAAATCAAAACGTTTATACTTTCATAATTAGGACAGGCCTAAAAAAGTTTACTTTTATTTTTTATTTTTAGTTTTTACTATGCCTAAGGCAGGGGTAGGCAACCTTGGCTCTTTTATGACTCGTGGACTTCAACTCCCAGAATTCCTGAGCCAGCATAGCTCAGCATGGAAAACCTCTCCCTTTCCCCTCAGCATGGCTGGCTCAGGAATTCTGGGAGTTGAAGTCCACAAGTCATGAAGGGGCCATAATTCCCCCATGTTGGCTCAGGAATTCTGGGAATTGAAGTCCACGAGTCATAAAAGAGCCAAGGTTGCCTACCCCTGCCCTAAGGCTTAAGGGCAAACAAATGCCTCGTTCACATAACCTTAAGTGGGCAAAACTCAAGAGCAACTAAGCTCTGTTGACATCTGAGAGGACATCAGTGGAAATTAAATAATGGCAGTGGAACCTGAAAAAAATCAACTAAATCACTGACATTTTGCCGCTCTTTCAGGATGCTCAAGGTCATGCTCCTGAAACAGCTATTTAATCTGGAAAATTCTGGCAGGAACTGGCAATGTCTAACGGAGAGAAGGACTAGGAGTGACCTGATAGCAATCTCCCAATATTTGAGGAGCTGTCACAGAGAACAGGAGTCAATCTATTCTCCAAAGGACATGAAGGCAGGACAAGAAGCAATGGATGGAAAGTTATCGAGGAGAGAAGCCACCTTGAACTAAAGAGAAATTTCCTGACGGTGAGAACAATTCATCAGTTGGATGGATGGCTTTCAGAAATTGTGGGTGCTGTATCACTGGGGTTTTTAAAGAGGAGCTTGGAGAATGATTTTTCTGGAATGGTATACTATTCCCTGATTGAACAGGGACGTGGATTAGAAGATCTCCAAGATCTGTTCCAATTCTGTTATTCTGGGGTTAACTCGGCTCGTAATATTAAGATCATAGCCTCTGTCAGATCAACATCGACAGCTAGGACTTGAGATGATTTTCTTGATAAAATGTGAATGTGGTTTTCCACTGTCATTTTCTGGAATGCTGATTCATCTCTTCAAGCTAGTGTTTTTTTTAGTTCTGGGACTTGAGTTTGCCCTCCCGTCTACATCTTAAACAGCTTCAGTTCTGGTGGAAGTTATTAAGGGGGTGAGTAGGAAGGGGTAACTTCGGACACCTTTGATATCTCTGTTCTGTCCCAGCCTATGGACATCCTTGTTAAATGCACAAGGACAAAAACCCTTTTGACAAATAGGCTAGAGACTCAGAAGAAAACAAAACCCCTTTTAATATTAGTAACAAATCTGCCAAATGGCCCAAAAACAAAAACAAAAAAAAAACAACCTAAATGGAGGAAATTGTCCACACAAAACACAATGCAAAACAGAGAATTAGTCACCAGCAATACCAACAGAACACGATCCCATGAAGTACGTTGCAACGGTTGCCTTCAGCAAACAGTACCGCCCACACATCCCCATTTTGTAATTCAGTCCTCAAGGTGTGGCTTCTCAATGCCTTCTCCCTGTCCCCTGGAGTTGCCCCATTGCCTCCCTCTGGCCTACTCTCCTGCCCTGTCTTCATTTGCAGGCATCTCTCATGTCCTCCAGCTGTGCATACTCCGAGTCTGACCCAGCCTCCCACCCAACTACATCTCATCCTGAGCACAAGTGGAAGAGCCTGTCTCCTCACTGGAATGTAAGTCTTGGAGCTCCTCAGAGCCTTCGTTTGACTCCGATGGCTCCCCAGGCCCCTCCTCCTCCTCAGATTCCACAGACTCAGCTGTCGGGATCACAGGCTCACACAGAATCACAACACTCTCTTGTTCCAGAACCCTCAATCAAAAGCAGACATACTGAAGAGAGAAAATTTATTTAAAAGTATATGATGACTCAGACAGGAAAAAAAAAAGGTAAATGAAGTGCTGTTCACAACTGATTACCCAAAATGAGAAGAAGGAACCTGGGGAGAATGGACAAATCTGTCAGCTTCAATTTCTTCAATTTCAGAGTTTAAATTAACATTGCATGCATTCCCGTAAGCAATTTTTCCTCAAAGTACGTGCATATTTTCTGCATATTCCACCCATAGTTTTGTTTTGTTTTAATTGCTATAGTTCATTACAATATTCAGAAAAGTGAAAAGTCAGAAAGATGGTTATAGTTGAGATTGCATTTTTTTTTTATTGAAAATATAGGTTGAAAGGTGAGCTAATTTTTTTCCCCTCTGATCCTTAGAGGTACGTACATGACCCAAGTCCATCTGTAAAAAGGAGAGGAAAAACACAACAATTTTCAATGCTCCTCAGGCTTTAATCTTTGTAAATAAATTTTCCCCTTCATGGATTACTGCCTTGTCATGGCGAAGGGGCTTGCATAATTCAATGAAGCTATGAGCTATGCCGTGCAGGGCCACCCAAGACGGAAAGGTCATAGCAGAGAGTTCTGAGAAAACATGATCCACTGGAGAAGGAAATGGCAACCCACTCCAGTATCTTTGCCATGAAAACCCTATGGACAGTACCAAAAGGCAAAACGATATGACGCTGGAAGATGAGCCCCTCAGGTTGGAAGGCGTCCAATATGCTACTGGGGAAGAGCAGAGGGCTAGTACTAGTAGTGCCAGAAAGAATGAAGCGACTGGGCCAAAGCCGAAAGGACGCTCAGTTGTGGATGTATCTGGTGGTGAAAGGAAAGTCCAATGCTGTAAAGATTTTTTCTCCATAGGAATCTGGAATGTAAGATCCATGAATCAAGGAAAGCTGGATGTAGTCAAACGAGAGATGACAAGTGCCTGAAGAACTATGGACAGAGGTTCGCAACATTGTACAAGAGGTAGCAACCAAAACCATCCCAAAGAAAAAGAAATGCAAGAATGCAAAATGGTTGTCTGAGGAAGCTTTGGAAATAGCTGAGGAAAGGAGGGAAGCGAAAGACAAGGGAGAAAAAGAAAGATACGCCCAATTGAATGCAGAATTCCAGAGAATAGCTAGAAGAGATAAGAATGCCTTCTTAAATGAACAGTGCAAAGAAATAAAAGAAAACAATAGAATAGGGAGGACCAGAGATCTCTTCAAGAAAATTGGAGAGATGAAGGGAATGTTTCATGCAAAAATGGGCATGATAAAAGACCAAAAAGGCAGGGACCTAACAGAGGCAGAAGAGATTAAGAAGAGGTGGCAAAATTACACAGAACTATACAAGAATGAGCTTAACGCCCCTGATAACCACGATGAGGTGGTCACTGACCACTGTTGCTCAGTGGTCCAAAGTCCTCTTTTCTGATGAGAGCAACTTTTGCATCTCATTTGGAAACCAAGGACCCAGAGTCTGGAGGAAGAATGGAGAGGCACACACTGCAAGATTTTGGAGCACTTCATGCTTCCTTCCACAGATGAGCTTTATGGGGATGCTGACTTCATTTTCCAGCAGGACTTGGCACCTGCCCACACTGCCAAAAGCACCAAAACCTGGTTCAATGACGGTGGGATTACTGTGCTTGATTGGCCAGCAAACTCACCTGACCTAAACCTCATAGAGAATCTATGGGGCATTGCCAAGAGAAAGATGAGAGACATGAGACCGAACAATGCAGAAGAGCTGAAGACCGCTATTGAAGCATCCTGGTCTTCCATAACACCTCAGCAGTGCCACAGGCTGATAGCTTCCATGCCACGCCGTATTGAGGCAGTAATTGCTGCAAAAGGGGCCCAAACCAAGTACTGAGTACATACGCATGCTTATACTTTTCAGAGGTCCGATATTGTTCTATGTACACTCCTTGTTTTATTGATTGCATGTAATATTCTAATTTTCTGAGATTGTGGATTTGAGGTTTTCATGAGCTGTACGCCATAATCATCACAATTATGACAAATCACGGCTTGAACTATCTTGCTTTGCATGCAATGAGTCTATCTCATATATTAGTTTCCCCTTTTAAGTTGCATCACTGAAATAAATGAACTTTTGCACGATATTCTAATTTTTCAAGTTTCACCTGTATGTTTGTGTGTGTGTGTATGTGTGTAAATATATGATGTATATATGTGCATGTATGTATGTATGTGTGTATGTGTATATGTGTGTGTGTGTGTGTGTGTGTGTGTGTGGTAAAATAAATATATAGCCTTATTCTGCATACACACACACACACACACACATAGAATATAGAATAAGGCCAGGGCTTTTTTTCTCATAGAATGCTCCGAACGGAGTTCCGGCACCTTTTTTGGATGGAACCTTGTAGGGTAGGCAAGGCGGGTTGTATGACATGTGTGAGTTCCGGCACCTTTTTCTTTTACAAAAAAAGCACTGAATAAGGCTATATGCTTTGTTTTACCATAGGATCTGTTTTCCCCTCTGGCAACCGATCAAAGGTAATAACATTAAGAACAATTAATTCTAATCAATTCTAATTAAATGTAAACTTGCATTTAGGGAAGTAAATGGAAATTAAAGCAACTATAGGTTTTATCCCAGTCTCCTCCACTCTATTTTGGAGTGCTGTTGCCTACAACACGTTCAAAGGTCTAACAGAAAATATCTACTTAGAGGGAAAAAAAATAGAATTAAAAATAGCCACCTCTGGCCCATATTAAACAGATCTCCTGCCGTAGACTCCAGTAGCATAAACAAAGGAAAAAGCTAATAATTGTTTCTGCAGGACTGGTTGAAGCAAACAGGATAAAAAAAAACAAAACACCTTTTTTTTTTGGATTGCAGACATAACCTCTTAGGTTACCGCAGAAACCCTTTTTGTGAGTCACTGTGCATGGGTGTTGTTTTTTCCCTGTGCGTTAAAATTAAAAGAAACTGGGTTGTTAAACGTTCCATTGTTTCCCCCCCCCCCAAGTTATTGACTATGCTTAAAACTGTGTTCAATATCACCCACAGTTATGCAATCATAGGCTCACTGATCATAATAAAATTGTAAAAGACTGCTAATCAGTGCTTTTTTTGTAAAAGAAAAAGGTGCCGGAACTCACACATGTCATACAACCCACCTTGCCAACTCTACAAGGTTCCATCCAAAAAAGGTGCTGGAACTCCGTTCTGAGCGTTCAATGAGAAAAAATGCTGCTAATGAATAACAGCTTTTAATCCCTGTCTCTTGTTTTTTTTTTTTTTTCTCTTCAGTTTCTCATCAGTCTACTCATAAAGTTATTTCAGTTATGTGGCCCAGTTCCCCAAACCCATGTCCCTGGGATTATTTTAGCTTCAGGTGTATCATTCAGCAGAGAAGGTCTTTGGAACCCCATCAAAAGGCATTAGTAAATTGCAATCATATCTCTAATTCCCATCACACCGGTAACCAATTGTAGGCCATTATATGTGATTTGAGACATGAGGGAATGCCATATCTCATTAACAGTGCTTTCTTAATGAAATGAATCTACAGAGTTTTGTATTAGTTACACAGAGACATGCTTCGGTGGCACTCTGATCATAGGATGCAAGGTCAAATGAATACTATAGAATCTATAGAAATCAGGATATAGATAAATAAATATGGCTCACGATCATCGGATGCAAGGCCACCTAAATGCTATAGAGAATGTAGAAATCAGAATAAATATGTAATGAGTGCATATTTGGTTGGGTCAATGTTCTTTGCAGTATAATGAGTGCAAGCCCTATTTACCTTACCCCATTTCCAAATGCTGAGCATCCCATTTAAGCTGCATCCCGTTCTGTATTTGCAGAACCATTTTGAATGTAACTTCATATTTTATCCAAACTGATGTGTCTGTTTCTAGGACCAATCATAAAATCGGTCCTCAAATTCCTCTTTGGAGAGGCTCAATAGCATCCTTACACCAATAGCACGCATGCAGACTGCCATGAAGTCCCCAGTATGCTGGATTTCAGCTACATGGGAGAATTAAAACTCCCACTTAGGTGTGCTTGTGGGATGAGAACTCATCAGTCCTTGTAATTGGTTCTGGGGTCAACTTGTTCTTAATGTTTAACCAAATCTCCCTTTTTTTTAAAGCTGAAGACTGTTCCTCTATGACCTGAATTCTGAACATATAGACAAAAGATCAAGCAACTTTCTTTCTTTCTTTCTTTCTTTCTTTCTTTCTTTCTTTCTTTCTTTCTTTCTTTCTTTCTTTCTTTCTCTCTTTCTGTCTATCTCTCTCTCTCTCTCTCTCTCTCTCTCTCTCTCTCTCTCTCTTTTCTTTTTCACAGTACTCTGCAAATAAAAGAGAGTTATTTCTGTCATTTGAAGATGCAACTTTTCTTTTTATATCCTTCATTCGTAGACTAATACTATGATGTTTGGCTTCTAGAGACTTTGATCTAGTGTATTTCCTTAAATCGGGGGTGTCAAACTGCCAGCCCTGCAGGCCAGATGCATCATACCAAAACCACACCCACCTCATTGCCGACAATGGGAAAAAAAAGTCACAATACATCGTGACACGTCATGTGACATTGCGAGTTTGACACCCCTGACTTAAGGGAACGCTTGCTGTTAATCGTAAGAAAACTGTTGTGTTTCCCTTCAATCTGTATGTTGCTTACCCAGCAATCTGTATATTTTTCATTGTGGATATTTTATAAACAAGAATGGTTTGCAAAGCTGGAAAAATATGGAGAGTTAGAATATCATTGGTGTAAACTATTTTCCTTTTTTTTTTGTTACCTTATGCCTCTGATTTATTATCCCTTACTACTTTTCTATGCTCTGCATCATGCTCCTAATCCCAGAAGAGAACAGCATATGTCTTGCTATTATGGAAACAAACCTGAGTGACAAAATTTTTATAATAATAAAATGGATTTATCTATTTGCATAATCACAGTTTACAAAAATAGAAAACAGTGTTCGATCTATTTCAGTCTAATCAGGTTGATTCTCCATTATGTCTTCCATTTTGCAGCTCTATCTATTGTGTTTTATGGCTTCAGCACTAAACCTTTTCTATCAAATTATGGCACCTCCGTTTTGTGAATACTATTTGTTTTTTCCCTGCTGAAAACATCATGAGCTTTTGAAAGCTTATCCTCATTGTTGTGTTTCTTCATGTGATGTTCAGACATACCGCCTAATTCTTTTTTTGAAAATGTTTCGTTGTTCTCATGTACTCGACACTCCATATAAGTATACAGATTAAATAAATCATTGAATAAACTATAAATTTGTAGGTATTAAATTACAGATCAGCTAATCTAAACAAAAATTGCAAATACATATATGGGCAAAATAAATTGTTGCATTTCCCCAATCCTAGACAACTATAACTCAGAAAGATACGGTGATTCAAATGCTTTAGTCAGGAGCTCTGAAAGAGTATAGTGCTTATCAGCAAGTCCCATTGTTGATCAATATCCAGGCTTAGAAACAGATTTACAGTTTACCTCTCTGTGACCTGTGGCAAATAATAGGAGGATTTTTTTTCCCCCTACAAAATAGGCAGGCAGGCAGGCAACTAGACATGAAATTAGATGTATTTTTAACTGTAACAGGTAGCTGAAAACCAGATTACAATCCAGAACCTCAAAGAATAAAAAGACTTAGTGGAAAACTTTTGTTTTCCTTGAGATGTTTCACTTCTCATTCAAGAACCTTCTTCAGTTCTGACTGAATAGTGAAGATTGGAAGGTTTAAATTCTTTGCAAGTCATCTGATTGTTAGCACTCCTTCTGAGAGTCATTGAGACCACTTATCTATGGAGATTCTCAGTTATCCAGCTCGTAGTTATCCCCAAGATGCTTTTTCACAAGGCAACTAGACTTTCTTATTTCTTTTTGAAGATGTTTCACTTCACATCCAAGAAGCTTCTTCAGCTCTGACTGGATGGTGGGGAATGAAAGGATTTGTGACAGTTGAAGAAGCTTCTTGGATGAGAAGCAAAATGTCTTCAAAGAAAAACAAGAAAGTCCAGTTGCCTCATGAAAAAGCATCTTTGGGATCGAGACCACTTGGAGGTTTATCTGTGCCCTCAGGGTCAACTGAATAGTGCAAATGGGTGTGTGACCTTCTTGGAACTTCTGAGAGGACTGTGTTGTAAGCAGGTCCCTTTCTGTTGGGACAACCATGACCTGGATGACTGAGAAAAAATAGGGGGTGGGGAGAGAGGTTGCTGTTCTTGTATAGGTCCAATTCAATGAACGATGTTTATAAACTTTCTACCGTAGCATGCCTTTTAAGGCAATGATATGACATTCATTTGGTCCTGTAAAATGGTGAAGCTGAAAGTATCCACTCCCTAAATACAGGGAGATGTAGAAATGAAATAATTTTTAAGTTATGTATTACTGAAAATAAGTCCCTCTCTTGATCTGTCTATCAGCTACACAGGTGGGACCAGCGTTATGAAGTGATTATCACCAACATCTCACTCTGACTTCCTGTTATATACTATATCCTGACTTTTACTGGCCATAACTTTAGGAGAGATGGAAGACATTTAACACAGCCACTGTTTGGTAGGTTATTTCTGCGGAGAGCTTCCTGTCAGATTCAGTGATATATCACAACTTCTGGACATAATTAAAAGTGTGTCATTGTAGTAGAAGTTGTTGGAATAAAAAATGAAGCACTGGGAAAACCCGAGAAGGGGGAAAAAAAAGAGGAAGGGAGATTCATTGCAAGGGAAATGGCCTTCTTCAACGGTAAACAACAATGTGTCTTATTCAAGGGACTTTGGACATGTCTGGACCTTGGAATATCAGTTAAAAGTGAACTCCATATAATTTCCCATCTTTTTTCAGAATACAGAATAACAGAGCTGGAAGGGATCTTGGAGGTCTTCTAGTCTAACCCCCTGATCAAACAGGAGACCCTATACCATTTCCAATCTCTTCTTAAAAGCCTCCAGTGATGGAGCACCCACAACTTCTGAAGGCAAGCCTTTCCCCTGCTGAATTGTTCTCACTGTTAGGAAATTTCTCCTTAGTTCTAGGTTGCTTCTCTCCTTAATTACTTTCTATCTATTGGTTCTTGTCCTGCATTCTGGTGCTTTGAAAAATAGGTTGACCTCCTCTTTGTGTGTGTGTGTGTGTGTGTGTGTGTGTGGCAGCACCTCAAATATTGGAACATAAAATGAAGCTATTCTTCATTTTAATCAAGGTCAGCAAGGCCTATACAGAAACATTACACAACTATAAATTCAGACTGCACTAGCCAAGGGCTGTAATCCAGATACCCCTGTTCCAGCCTACATTCCTGCACAAACAGTGCAGCTAAGCCACAACAAGGTAGCCACAGCTTCTACCATAAAGATCTCCAGTGTTTTTTCTGTAAAAAAAAAAGGTGCCGGAACTCACACATGTCATACAACCCGCCTTGCCTACCCTACAAGGTTCCATCCAAAAAAGGTGCCGGAACTCCGTTCTGAGAGTTCTATGACAAAAAAAGCCCTGAAGATCTCTATACAGAGTAACACTTTCATGGAAGATGTTTGCAGTGTCTGGTTAATTTGTTCCTTGAACATTGACAGCGTATCATGCTCTTCTGATTATTTTAGCTTCTGGTTCAACTAACTATCCTTCTGGAAATTTCTCTGGCTGAATTGGGGAATTGGATCTTGGACCGTTATCTATTCCAAACTTCCACCTAAGCCTAGCTGTTTAGTACACAAACCTGATGAATGTTTCAGCTTCTGAGCAGAAAACCTGTCCATCGCTACTGGATGAATTGAGCAATGGGTGACTTGTGTCACATAGGAAAGGAGATGTGAAATTAGATTTTAAATCAACTGGATGCACTTTATCAAGTTCTCAAATCTCAAAGTCTGCGCTGTTTAGGGCTGGACTTGTGGATTCCTCTACACTTCACCCGGCAGCTTTTGTTTTTGTTTTTGAATGACCAAAATATTTATTGACACATTCATACATTTAGCCTGGTTTTAAATGCAGGAGAAAATGGCACCCAGATGCTGGTGGGTCATACGGAAACTATGATAAACTATTCCTGGTAATTGGGTTCACTCTAAGTATGGAAGTTGCAGTATTCTGGGAAGAAACTATGAATAACATGGCTGGTTTACTCATGCTGATTTAGTCATGAAATTCATGGAGCTCAAGAAGACACTTCAGAATATATGGGCATACTAAATCAGCATGCAATATATTATATTAACAATAACAATCTACACTTCAAACTACTGTATATTCTCTCTCTCTCTCTCTCTCTCTCTTTCTCTCTCTCTCTCTCTCTCTCTCTCTCTCTCTCTCTCTCTCATGTGTGTTTGTGTGTATATATGTCAGTATAGGTATTCTGCCTTGCAAGAAAAGGATAGAGCCTTATTTAAGCATATCAACTTTTTTGCATAATATGAACTCATTATTTTGAAGGACTGTATACAATCCCCTTGCATGTACTTTCCAACCATTTTGAAAATTTCCATTTTGCTTTAATTGTGGCCAACAAATGTTTATTTATTTATTTATTTATTTATTTAATTGAATTTTTATACCGCCCTATTCCCAAAGGACTCAGGGCGGTTTACAGGGCAGCATAAAATACAGTATAAAAATAGTATAAAATTAAAATAGATTAAATTAATTAAGCCCAATAATTAAAACAATATTAAAAGCTAAAACCCCTTCAGTCCAGGCCTGATAGATCAAAAAAACAGGTTTTCAGGTCCCGGCGAAATGAACGCAGATCGGGGGCGGTCCGATCGGGGGCGGTTCCTTCGCCAAAAAGCAGAGGTTGGAGACCGGATGGTAGTTATTTAAAACAGCCGGGTCCAGGGCAGGCTTCTTGAGGAGGGGTCTCACCACCGCCTCCTTCAAGGCAGCAGGGAAGATACCCTCCTTCAAGGAAGCAGATATTACTGTCTGGAACCAGCCTCGTGTCTCCTCCCGAGCCGCATAAAACAGCCAGGAAGGGCACGGGTCCAGTAAACAAGTGGTGGAGCTCAGCCTTCTCATGATCCTGTCCACGTTATCAGGGGAAACAGGATCAAACTCAGTCCAGATAAGATTCTCAAGACCGCTTGATTCCTCCATGCCTGACTCTGCCCAGTCAGAGTCCAAACCGGTCCGGATCTGAGCGATTTTGTCCACCAGATGATGACTGTAAGGGATCCTCCCTCATCTCCCGATTAAGGAGAGAGCGAGTCACCCTAAACAGGGCGGCTGGGCGATTATCTGCGGACGCGATGAGGGCAGTGAAGTAATTAGACTTCGCCGACCTCATCGCAGTGAGATAAGATCTTGTAAAGGCTCTTAGTTACAATCGGTCAGATTCAGACCGGGTGGATCTCCAACCGCTCTCTAGACCCCGTCTCCAACGCTTATAGGTACTCAATAATAATAATAATAATAATAATAATAATAATAATAATAATAACAA
>JAKJMR010017363.1:122827-133736 GCA_024449315.1 Daboia siamensis | reverse complement strand
TAATAATAATAATAATAATAATAATAATAATAATAATAATAATAATTTCCTTTCTTTCAATGGCAGAGGAATGTGAAAATCATAGTATTAATATTTTCTGTCAAGCAGGCCTATGAACCCTATCGCTGAAGTATCCTGAGTTCATAATCACCACAACTTTAACAAAGTTATCCCCTTTCCTCAGAACATTTAAGCTATAAGAGGAGCATTGGGAGTTCTCAATTAATTCTGTATATTCTTATATTTCAGTTCCTAGGATTCATAAGAATGGTGACAGCCCACACACATGTGCAAATGTATACACCCACACACAGAAAGAAAGAAACAAACACTATTTTCAATAAAACTACATTGCATATTCCAGAGTGATTTGCAATAAGGATAGGGGGTCATATTGTTGGCTACAGCTGCATTTAGAATAATTTGGGGAGGAAAATCATGCAATTAGTTGACTTTGATGTAAAGTGGAATAATGATTTTGCGGGAAAGATGATTATTTTGTTTTTTAAATCATGTTATGTTACTTAAATCAATAACTGGTTTGTACTTTGTTCAGGAAGTACATTCTCTTATTCATGGAAAACATGATTAAAATACTTTGGGGCCTGCAGGAAGGAAGGAAGGAAGCAAGGAAGGAAGGAAGGAAGGAAGAAGGAAGGAAGGAAGGAAGGAAGGAAGGAAGGAAGGAAGGAAGGAAGGGCTTCATATCCATATTTATATTATTACATGACAATAGCTTATTGACAATAGTTTACAAAAATGAAAACCTCGGACAGGAGGAAGAGCACCGCCGGGCGGGCAGGCAGGTGTCTTGCTCGGCTGTGGCTTGGGGGCCCACATTTTTCAGTGCCATTGTAACTTCAAACAGTTACTAAGTGAACTGTTGTAAGTTGAGGACTACTTATACTTCATCACTTTTTTTTCCCTTTTTTGTGGGGGTGGGGAGTGTTTCATCAAGTTTTTGACACCTTGCTAGGCGAGTGGTGGTACTCGGATGTTGCCGTATCGTAAAAGTGGTACAATGGGTGAAAAGGTTGAAAAGCCCTGCTTTAAAAAACAACATTTTTTTTTTTAAAAAAAGGGAGGAAAAAAAAGATCGATGCCCAGTTAAATCATACTTGATGATGCCTAGTAAAAATACTTCATTACTAAGACAAAGATATTTTAAGCTTCGGTTCCGAAATGCCTGCTGTAGCAAAGCCAGCTTGGGATCCAAGAAACACAGTTTATGGGTGAATGCATTACCTTTGGAAAGAAGTCAGTGCTACCCATTCATAGTTGAGTCAGCCTCATTGTAGCGACACGTTCAGCTGGGGTTGATTTACAAATTTGTCAGAGAGCATTGCAAGGACCTGAAGGTACAAAATTAAATTTGGCGCTTCACTCCCTGGTGAGGTCATCGTATTGGATATTCTCCCCAAGTAGAAACTCATTGGGAGCCAAACAAAGACACAAAGTGCAAGCACATTCTATAATACACTTTCCTTCCTTCCTAGTTTATTACATTTGCAATTGATTTTATTTTAAAAGGTGGGAACATTGAAAATGTCATCTCCTATTGCAAAATGAGTGATCTTTTCCTTTTCTTGTAATAATATCCAATCAAAAAAAAAGACACTTGGTCTGGCATACACACACACACACACACACACACAAACACACACACACACACACACACACACATATATATATATATATATATACATATATATATATGTCAAATGCTTGTTAACTATTTTTAGATTACCTTGCTAGGCCCCAAACATGGGACAAATCTTTATTTCCTGTTTCAGCCTAACCGAAGGCCATCGACAGGCAGTAGTCACACTGGTGACAGCTCATATTTGTGTAAAACCAAATTTACATATATATACATATACATATATAAACCAATTTGCTATATTGCAGTTCTACTATTATTATCAATTTTGCCTTGCAGCCCCAGCCTAGGAGCGTTAAGCAGGCTCAAGTCGCAATTGCGATCCACTGCAAATTCGAATTTGTTTTTGCTGACAAAGAGTTAAAGATTTTAAATAGCTATTCTAGTTCTCCCATTTAAAATCTTTAACTCTGTGTCAGCAAAAAAGAAATTCGAATATAAAACAACTGCCTAATGTGCAATCAGCCCAGGTTCGAATCTCGGAAGGTTGTGGCTGACTGATGAGAACAAATAAGTTTGAAATGGCTATATCTGTCTCCCTTTAATTCTTGGTTAGCAATCCAAAAAATTTACACAAATAAATTTTCGTTCGTTCCGCCGGGACCTGAAGACCTGGCTCTTTGAGCTTTTCGGTCAGGACTGAG
Source organism: Daboia siamensis (assembly GCA_024449315.1). NCBI lineage: Eukaryota > Metazoa > Chordata > Lepidosauria > Squamata > Viperidae > Daboia > Daboia siamensis. The sequence goes on along the minus strand of JAKJMR010017363.1, from coordinate 131,432 downwards.
GATTTTTTTAATTTTTTAACTTATTGTAATTGGGTTTTTAGTTAGAGTTATAGGGGTTTTAGATTTTATTAAGGATAATTTAATCTATTTTAATTGTTGTTAATTTTTGTATTGTGATGTTGTTTTAATTGCCTTGTGAACTGCCCTGGGTCCTGCGGGAGAAGGGCGGTATCTAAGTTTAATAAAATAAATAAATACACACACACACACACATACATACACATACATACATATATCAGATAGGTATTACATCCATGCTTATGCATACAGAAGAGCCCCTTCTGGAGATGAAAACTGAGTTGTCCAGTTGTAATAGACGAGTGTCTTTCTCAGACAGAAACTATCCAACTTGCTTCTGGTAAATAAATATCATCCATTTTCTATAATTTCTCTCCCTCTCTGTCTCTCTCTATGTGTCTGTCTGCCTCTCTCTGTCTCTCTCTCTCTCTCTCTCTCTTTTGTCAGATCTTTTATCTTTCAAGAGAATGTAGAATGATATACAAATGGGTCAATTGTGTCTAAATGATGCCAGTCCAGCAAGGTGGACTGGCATATTAGATGAACTGAAAAATCTAAGCTGCCTGGGTCTTGCTTAATAGTTGAGTGGGAACTTTGAAACCAAAGACCCTGGGCTGGACTGGAAAATAGTAAAAACTTCTTGGGGTGGGGGGTGGGGAAACCACTGAGAAATCTGCACAAATATATACTTGTAAGAAACCAGGAGTGTTTTTTTTTTTTTTACTTTTCCAGAAATATCAGTTAATTTTATTTTTTACTTCACATTCACAACTGTTACAATCCTTGCTTTTTCTACACCCTTAAATTTTGAAGCTGGGTTTTGTTCTACTTGGTGAAGGTCAAATCAAATATTTCAAATCTGCTGCAAGAGAAAAACTATTTACAAACCAAGGATGGAATGCAACGTTCCTCCCATAGTTCATCCAATCTTTCCTGCTTTCTGTATCAGCCAGTATTCCGTGCCTTGTTTATATATGTATTTAAAATACAATATGTTTAAAATACAATATATTTCAAAGCAAAAACCACTCAAGACTCTTAGCTAAGTGTAGTGTATGCTCTCAAAGCATACACGGAATGTCAGCACAGCAGGGGGCTGGACAGCTCCAGGCTATAACCGCTTTGGCGGGAAAGCCTGAATAGAGCGAGTCATTGACAGCCCCAGGGCATGGTCAGCTCTGGCGGGAAGCCAGGGTTTAAATCCATTGGCCACCTGCACTGGCGGGAAACCCAGGTTTAAATCTATTGGTCGCGATTCACCTGGGCAGGTATAAAGAGACGCAGGTAACCCCTTTGCCCCAGCTTCATTTCTGATCCAATAAAGAAGTTACTACCCAGCTCAAGTGTCCGTCTCTCTGTGCGACCACGCGACATTGCACTAAGTATGAATGATCAATAGCATCAGGACTCCATTTCAACCCCCCAATCCTATGCAAACTAAGATATTCTTATAAAATATTAAAATTTTAATTTTCACTGAAGTTCTGGGGTTAAAAAAAAAACCCCGAATGAGAGTCAAGGTAAATTTGGTAGATCAAAGTTTGTTCTTAAAATCTTTCTTAAACACTTGCTGTGATCCGTGCCTGATACAACCCAGTTTGTAAAGGCATTATATACTTATTTATTTTATACTGTTTGGAAATTAATTTTGGTTGCTTATTTCATTTCTTTTCATTTTATTTTTTTTTGGTCCTTCTAGAGCTGGATGAACAGAATGAAGCCTCCAAAAACCTCACACATCATAATATGTAGCTGATGAGCTGAGCTTGGCCTGGATATTATGCAAGCCAGAATTCACATGGCAAATCAGTGCTTGTTTACCGAGAAGGAGATGAGGAAGGGAGAATGTGGTGTAGGGCAATGCTCACTCACAAGAGGCACAATTAATCTCAGTAAATCCTGACAGTTTGTTTGAGAAACAATAGAGAGGAGACAGCTTAATTAAAATCCAAATATCATACATCAAGGCAAAGATGTTATGTAATTAACAAGTAAGAAAATAGAGAGAAACAAGTACAGTCTTGCACAGGAGACCAAGTTGCTTTCAAGGGTGCCCTTCAGAGAATGGTTTTGAAGATCACTGGAATAAAACAATACCTTTAACTGTTTATCTCTGTAAGGTGAAAAGATAACTCATGAGTATCCCAAAGATGCTTTTTTCACGAGGCAACTGGACTTTCTTTCTTTTGAAGATGTTTCGCTTCTCATCCAAGAAGCTTCTACAGCTCTGAATGGACGGTGAGGAATGGAAAGGTTCATACTCCTGCAGACAGCTGTTCATCTGCCTTCTTTTAGCGAGGCATGAATGCAAAGGAACAGCTGTCTGTGGGAGTATGAATCTCTCCATTCCCCCACCATCCAGTCAGCGCTGAAGAAGCTTCTTGGATGAGAAGTGAAACGTCTTCAAAAGAAAAACAAGAAAGTCCAGTTGCCTCATGAAAAAAAAAAAAAGGATCTTTGGGATAACTATGACCTGGATGACTGAGAATCTCCATAGACATATAATTCATGAGTAAAACAGAAGCCATTTTGTCTTGAAATGGACAGCAACCTTCGCGCCTTTGCTGTTGGAAAATCAGCTACCTGCTGTAACCTAGGGTGCACTTGGTCAGTGTTGAATCTGTCCTTTCTTTCTGATTATGCATTCAGAAGTTTTGACATGCCTAAGAAAGAGACCTTATACCATGTCAGACAAAGGGCTGTCCAGTCTCTTTTAAAAAGTGACATTGTAGATGTCATTTACAACACCGTAGAGGTTGATGTTGTATACTTAATTTGGATTGTTAGCCAATGGATTAGATAGCGGGTCCATTTAACCTGGTATGATATAGATGATTAAGGCACATTGTTAGCAGAATAACAGAATAACAGAGTTGGAAGGGATCTTGGAGATATTCTAGCCCAATCCTATATCATCTCAGCCAAGTGACTGTCCAATCTCTTCTTAAAAACCTGCAGTGTTCGAGAATCCACAACTTCTGGAGGCAAGTTGTTCCAATGATTAATTGTTCTGCCAGGAAATTTCTCCTTAGTTCTAAGTTGCTTTTCTCCTTGATTCGTTTCCATCCATCGCTTCTTGTCCTGCCTTCAGGGGCTTTGAATAATAGGTGGACCCCCCTCTTCTTTGTGGCAACCCCTAAGATCCAGCATGTGATTATGCTTCTACCCCAAATTCAAATGTTAAGATACTTTTTGGAAAGGAAATTGCAGCTCAGTAAAAGAAGCATTTCATGCATGGTTTCTCCAATATGCTTTATTTTATTTTTTTTTAATTCAGCTAAGAGGCGGCATAAGAATTCTGGAAATCAAAAACTACAGGATGCCAAATGGTGAAAGAAAAAACACCTTATACTGTGCACAGTTCTGTAACTAATTCAGAAGTCTTTTCCCCCCACACCACATAACCTCTCAGCATTTTTGCTCATGCAGTCAACCTTAAAGTGATGACATGCTAGAAAATAAGTTTAATGGTTACAGGCCTGGAAACTTAACATCCAGGTATATAAATCAAGGAAGCTCACTAGAGGATTTTGTTCCAATCATAATCTCTAGAAACAATTTGCCTCATAGAGCTGTTTTGATGATAACATTATAGGACAGAATAAAATGTCTCTTATCTGGGGGCAAGGTGTGACAGAAAATTACCACAAATGACTGAATTAATTAGCAAATGGGTGAATTTGTTCCTTGAGCCCCAATCTTCAACTCTGTTGTTGTTGTTGTTAGCTGTGAAGTCGTGTCCAACCCATTGCGACCCCATGGACAATGTTCTTCCAGGCCTTCCTGTCCTCTACCATCTTCTGGAGTCCATTTAAGCTCACACCTGTGGCGTGATGCCACCCTTCGCACCACGGTTCTCATGAAATACAAAGACACAGGGTTGTCTCGGGATGAGAACTCCAGACCGGAGTCCGAAGCCCCCTTTTATTGAGGGTCTTCCAGGGAATACAAAGGGCAAAAGTTCATTGGTTGTACAAAACATTTACCATATATGGTTACACACAATACATCCTGTTTATGCTATAGGTTCCTATCTCCTTAAAATGATGTCACCACTTTGGAAGGTCTTTGCCATGCCGGCAGAATGAAAAGTCCTTAAAGCAGTCTTTAATATAATGACAGAATGGCGATGATCAGGCTCATAACTTTATTCCCACACACACCTACTGCTTCAGTGACTCCATCCAGCCACCTCATTCTCTGTCGTCCCCTTCTTCTATTGCCCTCGATCTTTCCCAGCATTCAACTCTAGTGGAAATCTAAAACTTATCTAGTGTTTGGAAATAACAACAATCATCTTGCTGTAATGTAAACTCTATATTTTGTTAAGAGGGAAATGTAATAAGAACAAAGACAGAAGATAGATGATTAAAAGGATGATAATTCTTATTATCTTTTTTGAATAGTTTTCCAAAAGAACTGGAAGGACAAATTTCAGAGTAGCATCTGTGCGAATTTCAATATTTTGGCTTAACATTACTCATGAATCAGCTGCTTAATGGCCAAGAAAGGTCTACATGTCATATTACAGAGTATTTGCATTTCTATATTATTGTTCTCACTAAATTCTTAAGGAGACTTAATCTCAGGGGCTTGAGACAAAAGTCTGCATCCCATAAATCCAAAGAGTTTTGACAAGTACAGTTTATTTTCCAAATTTCAGAAGCTAATACACAAAATAAGTCTTTCATTATTATTATTATTATTTTCAAAAGCTTAGTGCACTTTCAAAGCAAGATATACAAAGTCCTTCCAAAGTACAAGCTGAAATCTCCACTGGTTCAAATGTCTTACATTAGTGAGCCAACTAATGGAAAATAGCTTAAGAAAATAGCCTTGGGGGAAAAAGTTTTAAGGGGTCTTTGGGGGCACAGGAGATCTTTAGTGCTTGATGGGCTTTTACTGAGTCAAATGTTATGGCCATTTCCCCTGCAAGGCAAACCTGCTCAGTGAACTGCTCATTTCCAAAGTCTGTTGAAATTAGGCTGAGGACCTAAGATGGGTTTAGCAGGAAGTGCACAAAAGCTGAACTCTTTCCTCTCCAGCTGCCTACTTTCACTTGGATTTTGTTTTATTGTAGTATTTCCTTTAAAAAAAATCCCTGCATTTAATGAATTTTCAACAAATAGCTGATACTGACAATGGTTTACAATTTAGTTAACAAGAATGAAAAAAGGGAAAGTTTCCCCATCAAAAACCCCTAAAAAAATAACATTGCTGTAAGCCATTTAAGGAGTGGCCATAAACCCAGTGGTGGGATTCAGCCGGTTCGCACTAGTTCGGCAGAACCGGTAGCTAATTTTTTGTTTTGTTTTGTTGTTGTTGCCCAGGCCCAGAATGAACTTCCAGAAGTGGCATACACACAGAAAACTGGTGGTTTACATATATGAATCCCACCACTGCATAAACCTATTTTCCAAAGCACCAGGAAGCAAGACAAGAAACAATGGGTGGAAACTAATCCAGAAGAGAAGCAACTTGGAACTCAGGAGAAACTTCCTAACACAGGGCAATCAACCAGTGGAAGGGCTTGCCTTCAAAAGTTGTAGATGCTCCATCACTGGAGACTTTCAGAAAGAGATTGGCCAACTGTTTGTCTGGAGTGGTATAGCGTCTTGTGCTTGAGACAGGGGTTGAACTGGAAGACCTCCAAATTGCCTTCCAACTCTGTTATTCTGTTATTTGCTTCAGTATCAGGCTAGCAGCTAGTAATACTGAGCAAATTTGGATTGGGGGGTAGTATTAGGATGGCAGAGTGCCACTCTAATCTCTGGGGGGATGATGTTCCAAAGAGAGGAACTTCTTCTGGGTTAAACAAGATATATCTCCTTAGGAGACCACATTCTTTGCCTCCTCACTCTATTAGGTTGGGTAGATGTGACCGGCAAGAGACAGTCTCTCAGATATAAATAAATAAATTTGAGAATGCAGTCAACATTGGACCTTGAAGAACTAGTTGTTCCACTTGGAAGGAGTTTGGAAGGGTGTGATGTCCTGACTTGATAACAGCAAACCTTTTAGGATCGCTCTCATCTCTCTCTTAAGACACAGGAGACGTTGTTGTTGTTAGCTGTGAAGTCGTGTCTGACTCATTGTGACCCCATGGAAAACATTCCCCCAGGCCTTCCTGTCCTCTATCATCTTCTGGAGTCCATTTAGGCTCATGCCTACTGCTTCAGTGACTCCATCCAGCCACCTCATTCTCTGTCGTCCCCTTCTTCTCTTGCCCTTAACCTTTCCCAGTATCAGGCTTTTCTCCAGTGAGTCTTTCCTTCTCATTAGGTGGCCAAAGTATTTGAATTTCCACTTCAGCAGGAGAAGTTAGTCCTTCAAATATTCAAAGTCCCAAAAAGCTTGGACTAACCCAGGCTTACGGAACCTAGTTACCTTGGACTGATCTTCATAGGAAACAAGACCACATTTGGTTTGGACATAACAAGGATTAGGGCTCTTTGCTTATTGTTACAAAGAAAAGTATACAAATGAATTTAAGTTAAGTTTAAGTTTATTGAATTTATATACCGCCCTTTTCCCGTAGGACTCAGGGCGGTTTACAAAGTATTTAAAAACATCAATACAATACAAGAGTTAAAAACAGTTAAAATAATTAAATTTGATCCCTGAGGGGAAAAAAAAAACAACAACTCTCAGCCTGGGCAGGAAAGCTGAAAGAGCCAGGTCTTCAGGTCCTGGCAGAATGACCGAAGGTCAGGGGCAGTCCTAAGCTCCAGGAGGAGCTGGTTCCAAAGGGCAGATGCACCCACTGAGAAGGCCGTCCCCCTGGGTGTTATCCGCTGGCAGTCTTTTACAGGCGGCACCCTGTAAATTTAATGTATAGAAGAAAATATTTGTAGTTCAGGATTAGACTGTGGGATCCTTGGTACTCTCTGATTTTGGTAGTTTTCTTGCAGATGCTTCATTATCCAGCTAGGTAACAATAAACAATGTTAGGCAGAAGTGCACAGATATACCTGTGAAGTCTTTGGAAGTAAAGGCTGAAGAAGATTTGATTTTTTTTCAAAGAAAAGTCCAATTTCGTAGCACCAGAACGTCTCTTTTCATTTATAGGCAAAATAAGTGTGATGATGATCTAAAGATATATATATATATATTTTCTGTTTACTCTCAGAAGTGCTGCACTGTTTTCTCTGGGTTTTTTTTTTCTTTTCCAGTGTGATAACTCTTCTTGCTAACTTGCCATACGTAACAGCATGAAGCCCAGCATGTCATGGGAAGATTCAGAAAGAGGCATATTTAGCTACTTTTGCTTCTTATGTGATTTTGCTCCATGGGTCTCGAAGCAGACATTTGAATTTATCAGGAGGAAGTAAGCATGCCTACTTTTCAGGATGTAATAAGGTAAAGGTAAAGGTTCCCCCGCACATGCGTGCTAGTCGTTTCCAACTCTAGGGGCCAGTGCTCATCTCCGTTTTAAAGCCGAAGAATCAGCATTTGTCCAAGGATGTTTCCGGGGTCAAGTGGCCGGCATGACTAGACGCCAAAGGCGCACGGAACGCTGTTACCTTCCCACCGTAGCGGTCCCTATTTTTCTACTTGCATTTTTACGTGCTTTCGAACTGCTAGGTTGGCAGAAGCTGGGATGAGTAACAGGCGCTCACTCTGTTATGCGGCACTCGGGATTCGACCCGCCAAACTGCCGACCTTCAGATCGACAAGCTCAGCGTCCTAACCCACTGAACCACCACATCCCCTTTTGCAGGATGTAATAGACAACATTTTAAAAAGAAAGAAAAGAAAAAGAAAAGAAATTACTCTGAACTTGTGCAAAACAGCACTTATAGTCATTTGAGTCTGGTTAATTACAGACTAAATCCCCCCCCCCCCCCCATTTGCTTTTAAATCCACCACAGTTTATTCAGAAGAATATACCCAAGGGCCCTGGAGAATACTCTGCATACAAACTTGGGTGGCAAACAAAAACATTTTTATTCGCTTTTCATTTTACTGGATAGTTGGGGTTTTTTGGGTTTTTTCTCTTCAAATAGCCCATTAATTTTGCATGCTGCAGCGGTTTTAGGCATAACTTCTGTAATATTCACCATTTGCTGATACAGCGTTAAAACTTTCATGAAATGGGGAAAAATGTATACCAAACTTTAAAACAAAACTAAACACTCCCTTACTTTCAAAGGATTCTACTGAAATTGACTGTAGTTCATTTTTATTTTCTCTTTCTCTCCCTCCTGTGCTATGGTTTTTCTTTCTTTTAATTCACTGAAATGGGTTTATAAAAAAAGATGTTTTCTCTTTTTCCCCGTTTTCCTTTAAAGAAAAAAAAAGTCTTCTGGTGTGTTTAGTCACCTGCAACTGTGTTTACTGTTTGTTTCATCTTTCTGGCAATAAGTGCTTGTCCATTCAACTGTGACATGGTTGTGTAATGCCAATCAGGAGACTACACAATAATTAGGTAATCATTCTTAGTGGAAATAATGTTCTGGCTCTGGCAAGTCCATATACATAGAGGGAAGAGAAAGTAGAGTACAATAGAGTAGAGTAGAGTAGAGTAGAGTAGAATGGAAGAGAAGAGAAGAGAAGAGAAGAGAAGAGAAGAGAAGAGAAGAGAAGA
>JAKJMR010017363.1:102695-116468 GCA_024449315.1 Daboia siamensis | reverse complement strand
ATAGATAGATAGATAGATAGATAGATAGATAGATAGATAGATAGATAGATAGATGATAGATAGATAGACAGATAGATGTGTGCCTTCAAGTTGTTGTTGACTCTTAGCAAACACACAGAAAGATCTGTTCTTCATCTGATCATCACATCTTCCATTGGTGCAACCATTGCAACTGAGCCCATTCACTTTGGTGCTGGACATTCTCTTCTCTTCCCTTCTGCCTTTCCCAGCATCCCAGCCTTCTCTAGAGACAGGTGAAGTATATTATAGATAGTCGTTGACTTGCAACTACCAGTGAGTCCCCAAAATTTCCATTGTCAAGCAAGACAGAAGTTGTGGGTGGTCCATCACTGGAGGGTTTCAGAAAGAGACTGGACAACCAGGATTATCCTTCTTGAGCAAAGGGTTGGAGTAGAAGACCTTCAAGGTCCCTTACAACTCTCTTATTCTATGCTCTACGATAGCTGCTAAGTGATCTTTCTTGCCACAAAGAATCACCACAGTGGTTGTTAAGTGAATCTGACTTTGCTTGCCAGAAGGTCCCACAATGGGATCACATGTCTCCAGAACACAGAAACTGTCATAAATATATGCCAGTTGCCAAGTGTCTGAATTTTGATCAGGTGACCATGGAGATGCTGCAATGGTCGTTAAGTGTGTAAAACAGTTGCAAGTCATTTTTTTTTCAGTGCCATTTCACTGGTCACTAAATGAAAGATTGTAAGTTTGAGGACTTCCTATACAGAAACCATACCAAATTCCTGGGACCGTAATATAGCAAAGCCCCTTAATGCCCTTTGTAATGTGGGCTAGTTGTCTGAAGAAAAAATGTGTAGGTCTATTGAGAGAGTTTACAATGGACAAGATAAAGGAAGACAAATTCCTTTGGCAGACACAATCCATGACAGACAGCTTGCTGAAGCCTTTATTGACATCAACTTGTGGAGATGCTGAAATGTAAAGTAAGGAAAGATATTTTAAAAGAAAAAAAAAACTGTCATTCTTAAGTGACTATCAGGGCCTTGGGTTTGAAGGAAGACAGTTGCTGAGACTTTTATGAATGACCAAGTCAAAACTAAGCGTGGATCAAGGAGATTCCACAAGCAAATGTGGCTTTATGCACACTTTTTTAGGTCCACCATGCTGGAGTCTTGCCATTCGGTTGAAGAGGTGAGGGGCGCGGGGAGGAATGCTTCTGGCATTCTTTGCATGCTTTTGCTTTTGCTGTAACTGCTTGGGAATTAGGGAGGGTGATTGTCTTTGTAAATGAAGCCAGTTCCAGCCTTGTTCCAAGGCCATTGTGCCCAGAGGATGACCTGTTATCTATCCAACACCTCAGCAGTCTCAAAACAACCCTGCAGCATCACACTGGGTGCCAGTGGGCTGGTTATAGGGGTTGGGTTTGGGGAAGTGAAACAATTACTTTGTGCTTTGAGCAAGACCTTCAGATTCCGCCTGGCTTTTCTGCGTCCACTTTCTCGCAGTAAAAGTTCTTTCAATTAACCTCAGCGGAGTCAAGAGTTTTACTTTCCTGAGGGATCCAGCTAGGTCAGGTCCTTACACACTTCCTGTGCACATTTTATATGTGCATTTTTCACAGCTAGAAGGATTTAATAGGGTTAGGGAAACATATCTTTTTTTTTTAATCCACTAATCATCCTTAATATTTATGTTGGATGTCCTCGTGTCCCATTTCCTCATTTGTCTAATTTTATTTAAAGCTGTTTTGAAAGATTGAGTTGCATTTTCTTTTGAAATGTGTCCTTACATGTTTATTTTGACTGCACATCTGCAAGTTTGATACATCAAAGTTTTTTGGTATTGGCCGAAGTGGTGAAAATCCAATCATCTCGTGGTGGAATTTGCCAATGACTCCTCATCAGAAATGTAACAGAAAACACTGTGGGATCAATGTAAGCTTCTTGAAATCCAAGCACTGTCTTCTGAACCAAACAATGCAGCTGATGTGGTTCAATAAATATACTTAGAAGTTTAGTTTTCAAGAAACCATAGTTAGTTTTCTCACTTCCTTCATGGGAAATCTAAAGGGGGAAAACCCCTTTGTATCTACTCTCTAATCCTTGATAGACTAAATAAAACCATTGGGCAATTAACTAGCTACCCAGTGACCAGTCTACTTAGCATTTGAGGCTACAATTGAGTTTAATGGAATCACGTGTAGAATTTTATATCTGTTGCTACTATGATCAAGAGTCCATCAGAAATCTTTGGTGTACTGTTATGTATGGTTAGGCCAGGGGTAGGCAATCTTGGCTCTTTTATGACTCATGGACTTCAACTCCAAGAATTCCTGAGCCAGCTACCCTCGCTCAGGAATTCTGGGAGTTGAAGTCCACAAGTCATAAAAGAGCCAAGGTTGCCTACCTCTGGGTTAGGCAGAGAACTTTCTCTGATGAATGTTCACAGGGTTCCATAGTGGACAATTGTTGGCTATTACTGGCCGTCAACACAGCTTAAAGTAGCTGACACATATATGGAAAAAACTGCTTGCACACTGTGCTACTATTCAACATTTAAAACTCAGTGTCTTAAGAGCTAGAAGTAGTTGAAAGTGCTTTTGATGTTGCTATTGATTTTTTTTTTCCCATACTACAAAATTTCTGTTTTGTTCACTGTTTGCCTTTACACTTAAAAGACTTGAGAGCACAAACTGGCTTACTCACAAAGTTTAGATCTCTTTGGGTGTAATAGTACTTTCTTGTTGAAGGGGTAGAGCAAGGCATAAAAAAAAACCTTGTTAATATATAATTAATCATGCCTTCTAAGCCTTAAGGTAAGCAATTTATGCAGCCATGATCTCTTAATTCTACGGAAAAAAGAAAAAAAAAGCTATAAATGTTCAATCAGAGTTGGAACATTGTGTTTTGGATGTAGTTTGATCTGAAGGTACTAGTCTAATTTTTAATAGTCTATTCTTTGCATTATGGTAAGGACAGATAGATGGGATTAATGTAATTATTAAAATGAATATAATCTGCCAATAGGCATGGGACCACAAATTACAACTAAATACATTTTTTAAAAAATAATAATAACAAAATAATATTTAAAAAAAAAACATTATTGGCCAGAATGGATGAATGATCTGAATCAGAGGTCTCCAATCTTTCTGGCCTTGAGGACTGGAAGGAAGGAGACCAGCTTCAAAATTGGTATGTGTGCACACATGCATGGGGCCATGCACATTGGTGTGGCACTACAGCCCCATTTGCACATGCAGCATATGCTGGTGCATGCATGAATAGCCACACACACCCCATAATGACTAGTGGCCCATTCGCGCATGTACAAACAGGCTGTGCAAACTGTCCTGCCTAGCGGCGCATGCACAAACAGGCTGAGGACACCTGTTCTGTTCCAGCCTACAACCGGCCCTGTTTGTGTGTCAGGGACAACCCCTTTTTTCTTTTTACAGTCAATAGGCTGGAAAAACCCAACCCAAATTTATTTACAGTTCAAACAAAAAAGCAACAGAATATTTCCTTCAATAAATTAATCAAAATATCAAACAAGAGTCAACAAACAAGAGTTAAACAGAAGTAGCAAGAACAGACCAGGATTCCCTTAGAATGTCTCCAAACAGTTGCCTTCAGCAACCAGCCCCACCCACACCTTCCCCTTTTATTATCAGTCCCAAGGCGTGGCTTCTCACTCCCTTCTCCTCCTCTCACTGAGTTGCCTCATTGATTTTCTCTGCTCTGCTGGATTGCCTTCTGCTTCTAACGTCTCTGAACAGATTCAGCTGTGACTCTTCTGAGTCTGACACCTCGTACTCACACAGCTGAGCCTCATAAGGAACATGACTGGAGGGGCCAGGCTGAGAGTCCTGCAGTGCATCAGAGCCTCCCTCTGACACCAAAGGCTCTCCAAATCCCTCCTCCTCCTCCTCAGATTCATTGGATTCAGCTGCTGGGAGCACAGGCTGAAACTTAAACACAACCCCCACCCCACGCTAGCATTCCCAATCGTACTTGCACACCTGTGCAAACAGGGCCTTGGGTGCTAGCATGAGTGGGGGAAAAATGCATGCCCACATGTGCATGGATCAGCCATCCATTTCCATGGCCTGCTGGCCAAGAGCTCATGGCCCAGTCCCAGGCTATAGACTATAGGTTGGGGACCCCTGATCTGAATGATGAAATTACACTGGATTCAAAATGTAAAAAAAAAAAAAAAAATCAATGGAGCTAATCCTTATACTGGCACTTATTCTGAAATATCTTAGTGCTGTTCCAAAGTTTGTTGTATTATTTTACCCAAGAAATGAGGGTAGCTACAGTAGGGAGGGAGAGAGGGAGGGAAGGAGGGAAGAAGGAAAGGGGGATATTTTACTAAACCATTTCACTTGAAAATCCATGAAACTGCATTGACAAAATACTGGGACACTGACCACTACTGTTAGATGTGGCCGAATGGAAATATATCATTATAAATTATTATATAACTACTGAAAAGGCAGTTATCTAAAATGATACGGTTGTGTTGAGTCTCCCAGGCCTTCAAAAAACTGGGAAAATCCATTTGTTTTATTCCTCTTTTATGTCACAGCCTTATTGTTATATCGTACTTGATCCAGATGTTCAGACTGGATATGGCATTTTTGTCCATCTGTTGAATCCTTCAGAAGACCTGGGAATAGGATAATGTTTGATAATGTTGATGATATCATTGAAGGATGTAAGCTGTTTCAAGTAAAGCTACCTTTTGTACTGAAATTGACCAATGGTGATTTTGTCAATACCAACCAATGGTGTTTAAGTGATGCTCCAGACATTTTGGGATTGCGCCCAGAGTACTTACTACTCTTGATACTCTATGGAGTTGACAGGTTGTCCAGATATTTGTAAGGATCATTTTCATGTGGGTTATGGATGTTATTTTCATAGGACATCTGGATTCCTTCAGCTTTCATTATTTTTTTCTTCTCTTCATGGGAAAGGTGTCACATTTGTCCAGTCCGAATCCATTTCAATATCTTGGTTGTATCTACAGTGTTGAGCTGCAGTTCCATTTTAGATCACATTCAACTGGCTATGTAGGGGTGTTTGTGTGTGTGTGTGTGTACATCTATATATAAACAAGAATATATTTGATTCCCATCAAGAACGAGCACAGGAAGTCCTCGATGTACAACCACAATGGAGTTCAACATTTATGTTGCTAAGCGAGAGAGTTGTTGAGTGATTTGTGCCCCATTGTGCAACCTTTTTGCCACAGTTGTTCAGTCAATCACTGCAGTTTTTACGTCAGCAACAGGGTTGTTAAGCGACTCTGGATTCTCCATTGTCTTCACTTGTCAGAAGGTCACAAAAGAGGATCACATGACTCTAGGACACTGCCGCCATCGTAAATACAAGTCAGTTGCCGGGCCTCTGAATTTTGATCATGTGATCATGGAGATCCTGCAATGGTCATAAGTCACTTTTTTTCAGTGCTGTTATAATTTCAAACAGTCACTAAATGAACTGCTGTAAACTGAGGACTACCTGTACCAAAACAACTCATTTATAACATAACAAATACAGTTTTCTCTGATGACATTATGTATTAGTCAAGGTTCAGGGTGTCTTCTTCAGTATATTATTTTCCATTCCAGGATCTCACTGAACAAAACTTCAGCCTTGAAAACAACCCACCGTCAGTGTTTGACTTGAACATTTTTTTTTCTGTAGCTCACAGCCATCACTACAATAAATCTTAATCAGTTCCCTTTCGTTAAGAAGCCATTTTAGATTTTGCATCCTTGGTGGATCCTTTGTTTTATTTATAAGGCTTTGCTTTGTATCGATATGTCTAGGATCCTTTCATCCTGGGGTTTTTAGTCACGTGTAAAGCATTGTCAGTGCCAGCAGATAGACAGCGAGAGATCAGCTAGTCAATGTCTCACACAATGTTGGGAGTATAAAAACCATTTCTTTCTCCAAACATTTTTGCCACTATGTCGGTGTTGTTTCAGGGAATTCGTTTTGTGTGTGTGTGTTTCATAACAGCGAAACAAAAGTTGGGAAACAGAAAGTCGAAACTGAAGTTAAAAATGGTGGGAAAGGTCAGAAAAAGGAGAAATAATTTTCCAGTCAGTCAGTCAGTCAGTCAGTCAGTCAGTCAGTCAGTCCGATTTACCTACACTTAAACTATTTAGCAGACAGAGAGAAAATATTCTGTCAAAACACTGTCACTGTGAAATGAATGCTACTGTATTCTTTTTCAACAATGTCAGCATTGAACCAAATCTGGAGTAATTTGTCAATTTGCAGGCATCACAACCAGGCTTAAAACCTACTCCACATGCAGCCCTCTCTTTCTGCAGCCATCCTGGTGATATTGCCTTTCTAATTGTGACAAACCACTTTGTATCTTCCAGCAGCAGAAGGCAAGATAACACCTGTTTATGACTCTGTCTAAGCCAGTGATGGCGAACCTTTTAGAGACCGAGTACCAAAACTGCAACCCAAAACCCACTTATCTATCATCGGGTGACATGGGGGCATGGCCAGTTGGGTGGGTGTGGCTGTGGTGGTAACGGCACAAGAAGTTGAAATTGATTTATTGATTGAACGTTGGTTTTTTTTGCACATGGTGGCGGAGGCCTAAAGTGAAAAGGTTTTATAAAACCCAGGTGAAGGCCTAGGACTGGGGCGACGGCGCACATGCCCACAGAGAGGTCTAAGCCATCTTGTATATAGACTTGGTCTTGATTTTCTTGGCCAATCCTTCTAATACATATGTATCTAAATTCTCTGCAGACTGAATTGACTCAGGTAAGGACCTTCTTTGACACCATGTGCTTTCAGGATACCTAGCAGTATCTTTTCATTGGCATATCTGTTTTTATCTCTTGTGTTTTAGCATTCATTCTCTGGCCTGTTTGTGGATTTTGGGTCATTGATTACAATATCCTTCCTCTCAAAGGGAAAAAAAGCACAATTTTATTTGCGTAATTATGGACAATAAGATCAACACGTCACAGGGATATGAGTCTTTGCCATGGTTACATGTAGGTGGGGAAAAAAGCCAACAGTCATTGAACAAAAATGATGTGACTTCATAAAGTAGGCATAGATTTTAGCAATGTTTTGAAGATCATTGCCATAAAACACAGGCCTTCAGATCAGGCAGTCTTCTCCAAAAGAACATTCTTCAGGCACAGCTCCCAGAATTCCATACTGGTTGGGAATTATGGGCAGTGAGATCCCAAAACCTCCGGGATCAGTTCAGAAAAGTTAACATAGGGGAAATAAATAGGCACTTACTGATATATATCTTGAAAGAGATCAGTAATGGTGAAAAGATATACAAATAATCTAGCATCTGGACAGCTCATTTTATAATCTCAAATGACTCTGAAATATATTATTTAGTTTTGGTTAGATTCTGTATTTCATTTATCCTAGAAGACTACCAGCTGCTATCCAACTTAACTACATTAAAAATAAGTAAATTAGGGTTGGAAACTCCTATGACAAGCTGAAAAAAGGGTTGATTTTAGGCTATATGTTTGCACATTCAGCAGCTGTAAAATGGACTTTCATTTCACAAAACAATACAATACATGATTTTAATTATGCATGGGTATGAATACATTTTTAGTGAGGCAGGCCCAAAGAATCTTTCATTCTTCTCCATCTTGCATAGTGACTCCCATCTAGAATCCATGTTAGATTATAGGAGAATTTACAATTGAAATTAAAACCCTAATAATATTAAAACACCATATTAACAGTGAAAATGCTTAGAGTGGCAACAAAAATGAACACAGATAATTAAAATAAGTGGTGTGAATTAAGGTTAAATTAACAACTGAGGTTACAATTGCAGAACAAAACTAGATTGCTGGATTATTAAATTTGCAAGGCTAAAATTAGGATTTCTGTCTCCTCCCTCCCAAATGAAGTTCTGAGTTAAGTATAGTTTGATGGAATTCAAATGTTAGTAAAAAAGATTATCATACTTACAACAGGGTCACCTTCCAAATATTTATCCAATATGTTTTCAATTAACACATCAGATTGAGAACACTCTATTTTAGTTCAGAAATTTAAGTAATACAGTATGCAATCAGGATTAAAATTCTTGAGTGTGATAGTAAAATGCATGCTTACGATTCACTCTTGAAAGATACATTCGTTGTTTTGTTTTTTCCATGGTAAATGTTCAATATAGAAGAATAAGCTTTGGCTTCATGGCCTTTATTGGTAGGGTTTCTTGTGTCTCTGTGTGTGTGAGAGTGTGTGTGTGTGCCTTTTATAGTTTGTCTACATTTTTGTATATACCATATGCTATTCCACTCATTTGTGTAAAACGTTGTGATACCAGGGTTAGAGATTTCATTAAGCAGTTTATCATGATACATACAAACACACACACCCTGATAACAATTTCCAGGAGTTTACCAAGGACTAACTGCTTATATTTTCCTGGAACCCTTTTCAGATTAACTAGCCATTGTTGGTCTTTAAATTATAAGATGGGTATTTGCATTTTTCCTCCCTCTCTCTCACTGTCTCAAAAGTCTGCCTCAAAATTGATTGAATAATGCTTTCTAACAGTTTCCCACAACCCACGCTTATAAATATTCATGTATTAGCACTCATCAGTGTGTGTTAGATAATGAATATTAATGCCTACTTTGTTCACCAAAAGTAAAGGGAACACAGGATGAGATGAATAGAGGCGCTTTTATTAGGACAAATAAGGCAGAGCATATTACGCGAGCCATTCATAGATGATATGACTACAGACATTATTCAAGGGAAGTTATAAATAATATTTAATTGTTTTACTGCTAATTATCTCCTTCAGACCAAACCCATAACATGATTTTTTAAAGATGCAAATATCTTTTTGTTCCACTGTCCCAAGAAGGGTGTGATTAAGCCAAATGTTTGACAACTGTTAGTAAATGAATGAACAATTGTAATAATAATAATAATAATAATAATAATAATAATAATAATAATAATAACAACAACAGTAGTAGTAGTAGTAGAGAAGAAGAAGAAGAAGAAGAAGAAGAAGAAGAAGAAGAAGAAGAAGAAGAAGAAGAAGAAGAAGAAGAAGAAGAAGAAGAAGAAGAAGAAGAAGAAGAAGAAGAAGAAGAAGAGGTAGTGGTGGTAGTTAAGGCAATTTTGTGACTAGTTTTCTTCTGTTTTGCCATCTTCAATGAAGAAATGATTTTAAACAAGTGGCAGAACTTGAGTGTTGAACCTTCACTCTCATATATCATGTAGTTAAATAAGATTTCTAAGATTTTTAGTGATCAGAGAATGGAGCTTTAGACCTCTATAAAACAGTAACAGTGTGCCTGTTTGAAGACCTCTGAGATACAAGGTGGTTGGACTTAACTACACAGATGATGGTTGCACAATTAGAAAACTTGAAAGACCAGGTTAAAGACAAATTGTCATGGAGTAAATCTATTTATATGGTTGCTACTAGTCAACACCAACTTGATGGCACATAATCCTTCCCTCCCTCCCTCCCTCCTTACATACATACATACATACAAACATACATACATACATATGCATATCAGATAGTCTATTCATTAGCACACATTAATTGTATGACTTGTAGTTAGGTCCGATTATCTGACTGTACAGTCATTGATATTATTCTATGCAATGAACCTTTCAATTCACAGGCTCTTTATTTATATTAGAAAGTAATTAATTGTGAAATATTCTTTCATCAGTTTTATCCTATGAATATGATAAATGAAAATGTTTCTGCTACTACTAATTAACTGACTTGGACAGGGTGCTGATGTTTAATTTTAAAGTAATTATCAGCTACTTTTCTGTAGAACTCATTGTACCTTCCTTCTCCTTAAAATTCCCAGTCACAGAATTGCTGATAGGGATTTTTTATTTCTGTGGAACTTGTTATTTTTAGTTTGCTTTCTGCATGGGAGTACAATTCTTTAAAGACCAGAAAGGAAGAAGATTTAGAAAGAAAGAGTAAAAAAATTAAAGACTTCTAAAGTATTGGTGAGTGGGAAGACACAAAGACATAACAAAGTCAATATTTTCAGATTACCATTATAATGGAGCTTAAAGTAGTTTCAGCAGTATAGCTGGAATATGTCAATAAAGTAATGGATATAGGAGCAGGGGATGATTAAAATGTATTTAAAGTTGTAAAATGCCTTTGGCCATATTTTTTTCTGGAGTCTTTTACAAGGAGGAGGAGGAGGAGGAGGAGGAGGAGGAGGAGGAGGAGGAGGAGGAGGAGAAGAAGAAGAAGAAGAAGAAGAAGAAGAAGAAGAAGAAGAAGAAGAAGAAGAAGAAGAAGAAGAAGAAGAAGAAGAAGAAGAAGAAGAAGAAGAAGAAGAAGAAGAAGAAGATAGTAGTCAAGGCAATTGTGCAACCAGTTTTCTTCTATTTGGCCATCTTCAATGAAGAAATGATTTTAAACAATTGGCAGAACCTAACTGAGTGTCAAAGCTGATTACTTTTTAGGCGGTTAACCACCAAAAAATGCATGGCTCAAAAATAACTGACGATAATAATAATAATAATAATAATAATAATAATAATAATAATAATAATAATAACAACAACAATAACAACAACAACAACAACAACAACAACAATAATAATAATAATAATAATAATAATAATAATAATAATAATAATAATAATCTAGTGAGTTAAAATCTAAATTAAAATCTAGATTTTAACTCGAATAAATATACACCATGTTTGCAAATGTGGCGAATATCTGTAGCCCGGGTGTAGGATGAGGATGAAGGTTTGTTCTCTGAGCTTGTAGGATGGTTTCCAATTGTTTCGTTACCAGGCTAGGTAACATCCTAAACTTAGGGGATCCTAAATTCCCCTAAACTCTGCTGAAGGTGTTACCTAGCCTGGTAAAAATAAAGTTCGGAAACCAACCCACAAGCTTGTAGAACAAACCTTCGCTCTCATAGACCATGTAGTTAAATAAGATTTCTAAGGTTTTTAGTGATCAGAGAATGGAGCTTTAGACCTCTATAAAACAGTAACATTTATACTGTTTATAGACAAGAATGCAGTGCTTTTTTTGTTTTTGTTTTTAAAAAAGGTGCCGGAACTCACACACATCATACAACCCACCTTGCCTATCCTACAAGGTTCCATCCAAAAAAGGTGCCGGAACTCCATTCTGGGCATTCTATGACAAAAAAGCCCTGTAAGGATGAATTCTTCAAATAGTAAAAATTGCACAATGGATGACACCAAGCACGATAAAAATGCAAATTAGCTTAAGTTGCATGATGATACAGATTATTGTGCAAAACTCATCTTTTTTTTTTTTAGCTGAGAATTTTGATTAGCTGGGTACAGAATTTCTTTAAGTCGTTTTAGTATAGCCCTCCCTAAAGTTAATATGATCTCAAACTTAATGGAACAATAAAAAAGGAGAAAGAAATAGAAATAAACAAGTAAACAATGCAACAAGCATACACAAATAAAGGCTTTGTATATTTGCTTGCAATGAAAAATTGCCACACGTTTTTGAAACTGCTGTGTAAAATTCTTCCTATCTCTTCCGAAGCACTCTACTCAACAATGCTTTCCCTTCCATTACTAGAAGTTCCTTCCACTTTTTAGTAAGGATTTATTGTATTTCAAATAATAAATTGTATTTCAGACATTTGTTGTTATTGTCGTTGTGTTTTTTTTACTTTACATTTTAATTGTAAAGAATATTCTACTGTCACTGTCCATATGTGGATAATGGAGACATTCAGATAGATGCCCAGTTCTCTTGTTTGTTGTAGTATGTTGGTTATTTGTTTATTGTGTTCTAGTTTAAATCTTTTGTTAGATTGTGTGGAACTCTAAATCTGTGAGCTTCCAGGTGGTGCCAATTAGAATCTAGTGTAGGTATGCACAACCCCTTTCATAAATTATCTTCTGGGATCACTGCCAACGAAGGGACCATGCAAGTGACATGATTATTCGCTAGTGTTTGTTATTGCAATATGTCGCACACAAATTGTAGAAAACCAAAGGGGCCTTAATGGAAAACTTCTTTCACCACCACCCCCAGGGCCCACAAAACCCTCTGAGTTATTCTTAGCAAACTCTGTTACTGAAAACTGATTCCCATTAGTAACATTGTTGGAACTAGGGCAAGAAGATAAAACTGTTTTTAAGGCACTTCAGTTAGCTTTATCATTTTTAAATAATACAGGCAATTTTGGTTGCACTGCTAGGGATCAAGACTTACTGTTACATTCCAGTGAGTTCCAAATTCTGACAGCTTTAAAAAGCAAAGCGGTTGTTTGTTTGTTTGTTTGTTTTCAAATTCTTTTTTTTTTTTATCCCATTTATATCCCGCCCTTCTCCGAAGACTCAGGGCAGTTTACAATCTAAGAAGCACAAATCAATGTGCTTAGCAATAGCCTTCATTCCATGAAAATTCAGATGTAGATCTTTGGTAGCTGGAGGTGCAGTATAAAACTGGTTGATTTTTTTCCCCCTTTTGTAAAATGTTCCTGATGTCTCATTGTTCCTAAAAAGGTAAAGGTTCCCCCGCACATGCATGCTAGTCGTTTCCAACTCTAGGGGCCGGTGCTCATCTCTGTTTCAAAGCCGAAGAGCCAGCGCTTGTCCGAGGACATCTCTGTGATCATGTGGCTGGCATGACTAGACACCAAAGGCGCACGGAACGCTGTTACCTTCCCACTGTAGTGGTCCCTATTTTTCTAGTTGCATTTTTTTATGTGCTTTCGAACTGCTAGGTTGGCAGAAGCTGGGACGAATAACAGGCGCTCACTCTGTTATGCGGCACTCGAGATTCGACCCGCTAAACTGCCAACCATCTGGTCAACAAGCTCAGCGTCATAACCCACTGAGCCACGACGTCCCTTCTCATTGTTCCTATATCTAATTAAAATGTAACTTTAGTTTTTGTGATAGAGGAAGAGCAGGGAAGTCAAGAGGTGTGTAGAAGCTACGTACTACTAACAATTAAGAATATTAACAATATTTGGACTTTTCTATTTTAAAGAAAGTCCAGTGGCCCCACTGAATCTTCTCTCTCATGTCTTTCTAAGCAATTAGCTTCAAGATTTGTCCACAAGCTTAGTCTTCTCTTTATTCTATCACTTTTAGCCATTCACTTAAACTTCTATCTTATTGCTGTTTTGTTAAAAGGCAATATTTTGCAAAAAAAAATAAAAATAAAAATAAAAATGTTTACATAAGTCTATGGGGTGAATGCAGATCTTTGGAGCACATTGAATAAACTCAGCCCAGTACAATTTTTCCACTGTCATAGTTATGGCAACATCCAAACTGCCTTAATATCCAGACATCAATTGCTAGAGTGCCCTGAAGTTCAAGGACATTTTAACTTTTTAAGAGGAAAGTTAGGTAATAGAGTCCTAAATAAGAGGCAAATAGGGTGCTCTCCTGAACTTTTTGGGCAATTTCCTTAGCTGCTGATTTTACAAGGCATGATTCTTTGGCCCAGTTCAAATTGCCTTCATTTCTCATAGAGCTGGAGATTCAGTTTTTTTATATTGTCTTCTTCAATTTCTTTGCTCTCCTCTGTTTTAATGTCATTTCACAGCTTTTTTTTCCCCCTTTTTCTTTCATTCTGAGGTCTGGAGGATGATATTACAAGAAGGGGATGTTAAAACACCGTCCCCTGGAATTTTTTCCCCCAAAGGTTCATAGGCCGTCCTTTAAAAATTAATTGCTTTCATGAAGAACAGGAATAGAATAGAATAGAATAGAATAGAACAGAACAGAATAGAATAGA
>JAKJMR010017363.1:80406-92203 GCA_024449315.1 Daboia siamensis | reverse complement strand
TTCCTTCCTTCCTTCCTTCCTTCCTTCCTTCCTTCCTTCCTTCCTTCTTTCCTTCCTTTCTTTCTTTCTTTCTTTCTTTCTTTCTTTCTTTCTTTCTTTCTTTCTTTCTTTCTTTCTTTCTTTCTTTCTTTCTTTCTTTCTTTCTTTCCTTATTTCCTTACTTATAATCCAGGATAAATCATGAAGGCTCACTGGAAGTTGGGCAGCATATGAGTTTAATAAGTGATTATGATTGTTATTAAGTTTGGTTGCACGATCAGCCAAATGTTAGCTTGGGCTTGGCACTTTTGTCCACCTATTGAGTCCTTTCCAAGGATCGGAGCTAGGCAAATGTAGTTGTTTGATGGTGTTAAAGGTATTGCTGCAGGATGTAAGCTGTCCACTGCTGCCTTTGCAACTGACAGATGGTTATCATTGATTATAGTTGATCACACAGTCAGACAGATGTTTAAACTGGATTTGGCATTTGTGAGTATGACATGTGGTTATCGTTTACTCCATCTTCTGTCAATCTTCCTCAGATATCCATCTGTACTGCTGTACATGCATCTCTTGAAGGTGATCCTTTCACCTTTTATACCCATGGTCTTTTTGTACAAATAATAACCAACACTTGTTTTAAGCAACAATCAAAAATAAACTTGGCCTACTTAAAGTTTGTTGGGGTGTTTTTGTTTGCATATCATCCAGCCTTCCTTTCTGTCAATAAAGAGTGTGAGTCTCTCTTTTCACAGCATCAATCCTCTGGTGTAGGATTGGACTGATAGCTACTGACCCAAGACACTCCATGGTTGAGGGAGATCTTGAACCTGGCTTTCCAGAGCCTTCTTCTCACACCTGAATCATGACAGAGTGCTATCATTTGGAGAAAGAAAATCAAATTCCATGTATGCTTTTAGGAAAGTAATACAAAATAACGAAAAAGACATTATTGGCCAAGGGTAGGAGAAGACCAGACAGTGCTCATGAATGGAACAAGTGAGACATCAGTTTAGAGTCACGATGTTCCCACAAATGGTCCAAGTTGAATCCCTCTTGAGTTCTGTTGACTCTTATCTGGCGCCAGTTTTGTATTCAGCTTTAGTTGACTATATTCCTCTGTATAGGCTTGAGCAATAAATCTTCTAAACTGCAACTTAGAGTATGATCCTTATTTTTTATGCCTGAAATTAATTTAGTCCCTCTGTTCTTCTCCCACATTAGGTCCAGAAGGGGGAAAAATCCTTTTAAAAAAACCCACAACTTTTATTTCATGAAGAAGAGAGAGAATGTTTATTTTAGATTAAACCTTATTATATTGGAGAATGCGTGTCTGTGTATCCATTCCTACATAATTTATAACTTTGAAAAATGACAATCAAGGAAATGAAGGTAAAAGAGGAAAAACAGCATTAAAAAAACAGAAGTGAGGTTGACTGAAATGTTGGAAGGAGTCTCAGGAAGCGGAGGATAAGCTTAATAAAATATGAAAGTTTGAACAACAAATTTATCAGTTTAGACAGGAAAAAAAAACATCATTACATGTGCTACAGGGAGTGAGCTAAAAAATAGTGGAACAAAGTTAAATATATCTGATGTGAAAAAAAAGAAACGATCCAAGTATAACCAGACTAAAAAAAAAAATCCGTGATTTTATATTTTCCTTTCTTATTTTATTCTTTTGTCTAGTACAATTTCCATCCTCCAGAAATGAAGTACAATGCAGCAGTGAGGTGCCTAATGATATATTTACTTAAGCTCCCTTCCTTTGTGTCTCTATGACTTTTCTAGTGTTTGGTAGAAATATTCAATAGAAAATGGAATGCTTGTTATTCAACATACTCTGCTGCTCTAGATTCCGTGTTTTACATGGCCAAATTTGAGAACACAGTAGTTTTCAGCTGATGATTAAAAAAAAAAAAATAGCTAAATGTCCTTTTGTAAGCACCAGGTCAGACTGTACTGAACCCAATATAGTCCATTAGAAATATGCAGGAAATGGATATTTCCTAATTAGTAAAAGCCCTAAATATCCCAATCATATACTTCAAGATTAATCATTCTAATTGGGGAGCATGGTGGAACAGGGATTAACTCTCTTCATGAATTATTCCATAAAACACTAGATCTTCTTAAAAATCTGGATTTTGAAATCTTGTTAGCTCGGAACCTCCATCCTCCAAATTAACTCTTTGCTTTGAAACAGCAAACCCTATTATAATTAAAATATACTGTAGTATTAATTTCCCCACCCCAACTCAGGGTAGAAACTAAATGGATCTTTCAAGCCACATTTGCTATTTCTATTCTTCTTTATATTCACATTTGTTTTAAAATATGACTTGATTTGATACGTATTAACTGTAGGGGATATATAGTTTTTATTTTATTTTATTTTATTTATTTTACAGCTATTATTGTTTTGGATTTATCACCCAGGTAACAATTGTATTAGCATAGTAATAGAGGAATGAATTTTATATTCAGTGATTTATTTTGCTAGCTGTTAGTATATTACTGTATTTATGGATTATATGCTCCACTCTTTCTTTATTTATTTCATACTTTTAAATTTTGTTGGTCGTTAATCAAATAAATATTATTGATTGATATTAATTCCTTCTATCCAGATGGGTTATTGCTATTACAAGAATGGATGGGCAATTCATTCTCCAAAGTTCTCCAGAAAAGTCTGGAAGTTGAGTCATGGCAAGTAGACTTCCTTCCTTCCTCCCTCCCTCCTTCCTTCCTTCCTTCTTTCTTCCATTCCTCCCTACCTCCTTCCTTCTTTCCTTCCTTCCTCCCTCCCCCTCCTTCCCTCCTTCCTTCCTTCCTCCTTCCTTCCTTCCTTCCTCCCTATCTCCTTCCTCCCTTCCTCCATTCCTCCCTCTCCTTCCTTCCTTCCTTCCTTCCTTCCTTCCTTCCTTCCTTCCTTCCTTCCTTCCTTCCTTCCTTCCTTCCTTTCTCTATTCCTCCCTCCCCTTCCTTCCTTTTTTCCTTCCTTCCTCCATTCCTCCCTCCCCTTCCTTCCTTCCTTCCTTCCTTCCTTCCTTCCTTCCTTTCTTTTTTCTTTCTTTTCAAATTTTTCATTACTTATCCAAGTAGATTATTCAGACAACAGCATCAACTTCATCTGGATGACTGCAAATCTTCACTGATATCCTAGTTTAAATTGTGTCCATTGCCCAGCCTCTCTGATAGCCCAAATAGCTTTTTCTATTTGATATTATTTGTACATCAAACCTGTGAAGAAAGTTAGATTGAGGGATATTGTTCTAACTCAATTTGCTGAATTTCAGATGTTGAATAGGTTGTGAAGTTCGGTGTTTCTAACTGGGTTCATTAACCCAGCTCTCAGAAGCCATTTTGTTCAAGGTCTGTACCACTGTTGTTGTTATTGTTGCCGTTGTTGTTTTGCACTTGTGTCAGAAATACTAAGTCTTCTGGCTTGAAAGGATTAGCTGGTGACATCACTATTGCCCTGGGAATGCCCAGTTGGGGGTCAGCTTTCATGTCCCCATCAGGAGCTGGAGTGATGGACGAGAACTCAACCCCACCCCATGATGGTTCTTGGGTCTCAAACATAGGCTTGATAACCTCCTGGCCAGCATCCCAAACACTTAAGCCACCACATTCATTTTACTGTCTTGATATACGTAATATATAACTAAATCTAATTATGTATTGAATCTAATAATGTATTAGATTTAAACCTCAAGGTGGTAGACTTCCAATTATTTTATTATTATTATTTTTGTTTAAGAGATGCATTATTTGATTTTACAGGATGCACCGTAACCTGTTATTGTAAACAGTTGTAGCATAATTTCAGCATATGCTGTAGCCCACTGAGTAGAAATTAAATATGGATTCATTTGTTACATGAAGTGCATGAACTAAAATTATACATTTAATATGTTCCAGAAAGTATAGAATCATGCATCAAGGACAAACTCACATGGAAAGTAATCTGGAAGGTCAATGCTTTGGCACGATAAACTGTATATAAGAACAGAAGTAAAAAAATAAGCACTGAACAATCATAAGTTTTCATAAAATAATAAAGTTGCATGTTCGATATATATTGCTTGGTACAGGAGGTGTCCTTTCAATAATGGCTGAGAATCTCCTGTTTTCCTTGCCAATATAATTATTAAATATTTCCTTCCTAATCTCCATTCTTATCAGAAATGGTCCTTTTGATCTGTAACTGTTTTGGAAGGAAGAAAACTTCCCAAATTCTCATCCAGACTAATATTGATAATTTATTAATTTCTGTTAAGTATATTGCCTATTTCCTATGCTGCGTTGAACCCCTGTTTTTCTTCATTTAACAGGGATGACTTTTTTTTTTGTCCCAACTTTTTACTACATATTTGTCCGTGTTACTCTGTTATCATCGAGAAACAAAAGTAATTCATTTTGGAGTGGAACTTCGGAAATGGAAAATTGCCAACCCATGATATCTCAGGTCACAGCCTCCATGTCTTCCTTAACTAAACCCTAGAACAGTTAGGATTTAGAAGTTCATCAGACCTTCTAAATTCTAAGACAAAAAATCTACTTCTACCTGGAGTGGAACTTTAAAGAATTTCAGTTCCCAAATCACATTATTATGGAGAATTGAATGGATGGCAAGAAAAAGAAAAGGTAGTTTGTAAGAAGGTGAGAGAATGTCAGGAAAATCAATGAAACCTCTCTGTAAAAACTAGCATAACCTATTAAGGCATTGCGAGTTAGGACAGCAGTAATTCACACAAGGCAGGCTAGAAACTTCCCAGTCTCCAATTATAACCTTTGTCACCGGCCCCAGGAATGGACTCAGAGCCATTTATCCTTGTCAAGGTAGACTAGTTGGATAGTAAAAAGAGGTCACTGCTTTTTGGAGAAACCGGGTTGTGTTCACTGACAAACATGAGCATTTTGTAACTCTTTACAAGCATTACATGCCTTCCCAATTATGCCTACAAAATTATCTACCTGATAATATAAATATTTCACCTTGTTCTTTCAGGTGTCTCTTCCTCCTTCCTCGCCTACAGATGGATAAACATATTCACATCCCCATGAAATGTAAAATCTGCAATGTAGAATCTAAATTACATTAAGCTTTTCCCAACTTGTTCTTCCAAGAAGTTGTTTTAGCTCATTTTATGTATTTCTCTCAAGGGTACCATTTCTAGACCAATCTCCTGACTCTTTCCTGACTTGGGCTTTGGATGAAGTGCAATGGAAGTTGGCTGAAATGATAAATTTTTTGGGCTCAACCATCTCAGGTTGCAAGGGGGTCTTGAAGACAGAAGGTGCTTTCTCTGTCATTCCATATTGGTTCCCATAATGGGTAAAGCAGCTTCTTCTGCAGTGGGACATTCCAAACCCCTTCTTGATCCACAGAGTTGGTATGACCGAGAACTCTTGTATAGCATAGCTCTATCCCTTCATTCCCCATAACTTGGAGAACTCATCTTAATTAAAAACCTATTTAGGAAGAGTCATAACAGAATGATGATTCATATTAGGGATGTCACTTGTGTGTTTGTTACTCCAATAGTTAACTGATTGATTAAATAAAGTCTATTAGAAAAGCTATAAAACAACAGAAAAGCACAAGGATAATTGAGGTGGGGAGGGAAATATAGCAAGTACAGATGTCTCTCACTCCAGACAATCTCATGAAAGGTTATTATTTATTCATAAATTGCATTGATGATTAGGGCAAAAATTACATCATGGCCTAGAGTGGGATTTTTCTTCTCTCATATATCACCTCCAGCTCCTTATTAGTTTTTTTTTTTAATTTAACAGCCAGCCTCAGGTGTGTGTGTGGGGGGGGGAGGGGAAACCTTGGTCAATTATTTATAATCTTCTGTAATATGTCAGAGTTCCAATTATTTTATTCTAACTTGGAATTATTTCTTATGCAGACTAATTTTCTTTCAAGCTGTATTTTCCTGGCCCATTGATAGCCCAAAATATTATTCAATGGCAACAATGTGTTATTATTCGGGAATATTTGGTAAATATTTGGTAGTCACGAATCTGACAATAGGCCACGAAGCTTTTTTTGTTATCCATGTTAAAATATTCCCGCCATGATTTTATTCAGCTATTTCTTCTTCTCCTCCTCCTCCTCCTCTTCTTTTTTTTCAATTCCTCATGTTGTTAGTTGCGAAGTCGTGTCCGACCCATCACGACCCCATGGACAACATTCCTCCAGGTCTTCCTGTCCTCTACCATCTTCTGGAGTCCATTTAAGCTCATGCCTACGGCTTCAGTGACTCCATCCAGCCACCTCATTCTCTGTCGTCCCCTTCTTCTCTTGCCCTCAACCTTTCCCAGCATTAGGCTCTTCTCCAGTGAGTCCTTCCTTCTCATTAGGTGGCCAAAGTATTTGAGTTTTAGCTTCAGGATCTGGCCTTCTAAAGAGCAGTCAGGGTTGATCTCTTTTAGGACTGTCCAAGGGACTCACAGGAGTCTTCTCCAGCATCAGAGTTCAGACCTATAAAGCCCTACATGGCATGGGTTCGGATTATCTACGGCAACACCTGCGGCCAGCATCAACTTCCCTCCGTCCAGTGCGCTCCCACAGAGAGGGTCTCCTCAGGGTGCCTCCGATCAAACAATGTTGATTGGTGGTCCTCAGGGGGAGGGCGTTCTCTGTGGACGCGCCAGACCTTTGGAACCGCTTGCCGGTGGAGCTCCGGATGGCTCCTGATCTTCGCTCCTTCCGGCACGATCTAAAAACTTATTATTCGAGCAATCCGGCCTGGTTTGATGGGCTAAGGGACGGGATTTTAAATAATTTTAATTATTGTTTATTGTTTTATATTGGGCATTAGATTTAATTGTTTTTTAACTTTTGTATTTTGTTTTTTAGATATTTATTGCCCTGCTCACCGCCCTGAGTCCTTCGGGAGAAGGGCGGTATACAAATTAAATAAATAAATAAATAAATGAAAGGCTTCAATTCTTTGGCGCTCAGCCTTTCTTATGGTCCAGCTTTCACTGCCATACACTGCAACTGGGAAGACCTCAATTCCTCATAGTGTTGGCTAATTTATCTGTACATGTGGACAAACATGACTCTGTAGTTTATGTGCGTGAAGGAGAAAAAGAGTAATGAATTAGACTATCCTACCTAGCAGTTCGAAAGCATGTAAAAATGCAAGTAGAAAAATAGGGACCACTACGGTGGGAAGGTAAAAGCATTCCGTGCGCCTTTGGCATCTAGTCATGCCGGCCACATGACCACAGAGACGTCCTCGGACAAGCGCTGGCTCTTCGGCTTCGAAACGGAGATGAGCACCGGCCCCTAGAGTCGGAAATGACTAGCACGCATGTGCGGGGGAACCTTTACCTTTACCTTTTTACCAATAACAGACTGGCAAACTAATGTTCTGACCCACATTGTCATTTCTCTTACTTGACAACTTTGCCTATGATCACAAAACTTTTGAATTGGCTCTTATGGAAAAAAAAAAAACCACATGAAGCATAATAGTTAGAGATATTCTCTCATGTCCTCAAAAAAAAAAAGGAGTAGAATATTGGGCATCGTGTGCTCCTATTGCTTCCTCAATCCACCTAATCTGGTCAGATATGGGCCATGACTAGGACACTTATTGCATAAATAGCTTATATGGTAAATATAACATAAATGTCTTCAAGCTGGATTGATGCAAGCAACCATTCCATTTCCCATGCAGGAGAGACGTTTTTCCCTCCCTTCCAAATTTCAGGATCAAATAGTCCTCTCTCTTTCTCTTGCTTGGTCGGCATCAACTTCCCTCCGCCCTGTGCGTTCCCACAGAGAGGGCCTCCTCAGGGTGCCACCGATCAGAGAATGTCGTTTGGTGGCCCCCAGGGAGAGGTCCTTCTCTGTGGGCGCTCCGGACTTATGGAATCGGTTGCTGGTTGAGCTCCGGACGGCACCTGACCTACGCTCCTTCCGACGCAATCTGAAGACGTATTTATTCGAACAAGCCGGCTTGGCCTGATGGGGGATGGGTTGGGTTTTTTATTGTTCTTATATATGTATTTATTGTTTTTAGTTGGGCATTAATGTTTAATTCTTTTTAACTTTTGTATCTTTGTATTTTTATATGTTTGCCCTGTTCACCGCCCTGAGTCCTTCGGGAATAGGGCGGTATATAAATAAAATTATTATTATTATTATTAAATGCTGTTTAAAGATTAGAACTCATGCGGAGGAATTTTAAAAAATAGTGTTTAATGTTGAAATGCTACATCATTGTCCAGCTGTGTACTATTTAACTAGAGAAATAAAAAGAGTGAAACCTGGAATCTGTGGTTGTGAACACTGTTCAGTCAGTGATTGGATTCTACTAAGTGTGATTTCTTTCTGTGAGAAAGATGATGTTAGAAATAAGGCTAAAGTATTCTTCAGGATTGTTATAGATAACATCACCACCATCATCACCACCATCCCTCCAGATTTCCCCAGTAACCCAGATAATGCCATTGTTTCCCCTGCCATTCAAGGACCTTTATATTAAACCTTTGTAATAACCTAGCAATACTTTATCATTTTTTTTTCATCATCTTGCATATATTCTACTAAAAAGTGAATTAGAGAGATCCTGGGTAGGTCAGTCTGTCCACCAGCTATCCACCAGTGAAAGAAACTGAACATAAGACATTCAGGTCCCAAGAGATGAAATGATTAAAATCTTCATGCAATAAGAAGTATGGCAACTACCGTTTTGTTCATGTTTTTCACTGCTTTGTGTCATCTGTTTTTCTTTTTCTTTTTTTTCTTTTTTTTTTGTAGAGTATCCATTTATTTTAAATCAACATCTGAGTCCTTAAGATGAGCTGGAAGCCACAACAGCAGCTCTCTTGGGCTTTGGCGCTGTTCCTTCACGGAATCCATTCCTGAATCTTCGGTAGACTTTTTTTAGATGCCTCCTACGGCCAGTCCCAGTAGTATTGCGCCTTTTGGCCTTAGCACTCTAGTTATACTTTCTCTTGCGTTTAGCAGGATATCCACATTTTCCACAGGTGGACTTCTGGAGATGGTAGGCCTTGGATCCACATCGCCGACACAAAGTATGTGTCTTATTGCGGCGCTTGCCAAAAGAAGATGTTCCTTTTGTCATTTTTTTTCCAGCGCCATCTTTTATGATGCTCAAGAGCAGTTAGCCAGGGGGGACAAAACTTCAGAGATGGAATACTTCCAACTTTCTCCTTCTTTAAGAGGTAAATGTAAAATAATTTCTCCCCCCCCCCCCATTGTTTTCCTGTTGTCATCCTAGCTCTCTTCTGTTCCAAGGACATTTGCATTGCATAGTCAAGTGAGAGAGTGCTTAAAAGCTTTTGGGACAAGAGAAATCTAATCTCTTCTACATCTTAGTTAGACAATGAAGCTATTTTGCTTTCTGATTATATCCCTTGGGGAAAAAAAGGGCAGCATTTAACTAGGTTTGTAATGACAATAAGCTTCGGAGATAAAACTTATTTGTCCTGTTGTGATTCCTTGCCAGCAAGTGGATCTGGCAGCTGAGTTTGAGGAATCAGAGAAGGAGGAGGGGCCTGGAGTGACATTAGAGTCAAAAGAAGGCTCTGAGGAGCTCCAAGATTTACAGTTGGATGAGGAGCCTGGCCCCTCTACTCATGCTCAGGCTGAGACACAGCTGTGCTGGGAGCCTGTTGGACAGTGATGAAGAACAGTTGGGACAAAACCAGGATGCACGAAATCGCAGGCAAGAAAAGCGAGTAGGACAGAGGAATGCAATGGGGTGGCTCCAAAGGCAAAGGAGAAGGGATTGGGAAGCCACACCTTGGCTGAATTATAAAAGGGAAGGTTTGGGAGGTGCTGGTTGCCAAAAGTAACTGTTCGTGTTGAGGATCGCGTTTCTGTGGACTGTGTTTGTTTGCCTTGGACATTGACTCAGGTCTGTGAGAATAAAAGGGTTTTTTTTTTTTTTCTTGTGGTTCCTGCCTGTTTCTTGGAAGAGGGGTTTCTCCTTGTGAGCATAACAGAACAGGGACAAGCTGGGATAGAACACGATCTCTCAATTCTACCCAGTGCCTAAGAAATGAAATGCTTGTGAGATTCCTTATTTGTATCTGATATATTCCTTGTCTGCGTTGTATTTATATTGATACATGCTGATATATTAAACTAGGATCTTCTTTCAAAAATAAAAAAGTGACTAGGTCACATCATTATCTATGCAAGGTCAGGTTTGTTGTTGTTGTTGTTTTGGTGCAGTGTGGTCATGCAACCCTCTTCCATATTAGGTTATATGAACAAATGCCCCTTCCAGAAGTCCATTCTGGGCCTGAGCAACAAAAAATTATCTACCGGTTCTGCCAGACTGGTGCAAACTGGCTGAATCCACTACTGGTTATCCTAAATAAACAATGCAACCCCCCCCCCCAAAAAAAAAAAAAAAAATCAGACTCCTCACTCTGAGCTGTTTCATTTTCAGTGTCTTCATTAACCAGGATTCTAAGTGCTGGAGTAAAATTAAGTAAAAATTACTTAATGTTCATTAAGTAAATATACAGGGACTGGCTTCTAAAACTTACAGGCAGTGCAAGAAATAAATAAAACCTGGCTCTAAATTGCACTGAATTTCTTTCTACCCTTTCCTTTCCAGTCCAATGCAAGATAATTTAAACCAGATAGATTAGATAGATGATAGGTAGGTAGGTAGGTAGGTAGGTAGGTAGGTAGGTAGGTAGGTAGATAGATAGATAGATAGATAGATAGATAGATAGATAGATAGATAGATAGATAGATAGATAGATAGATAGATAGATGTAAGGGAGACAGATACACACACGCGCGCACACACACACAGACAGATAGATAGAGGTGGAGGGACAGAGAGAGAGAGAGAGAGAGAGAGAGAGACAGACAGACAGACAGACACATCACATATACAAAGAGAGACAGCATATGATAGATTCACATTCTAATCTAGTTCTTATAAATATATATTTTATTGAACATATTTCCTTGTTTTCCCTGCTCTCCAAAACCCAGGAAAGCAATTTTAATGGAAAAATGAGTTTGGGAGATTTGTTTAACTCTTATTTAGGGGTTTATCTTCTTCCTAATCCACAAGAAACAATCTCTTGATTTTTATGTTCATGTGTGTACCTGTGCATGTTATATTATAAATGTAATGGAAAATTGTTCTAAATAGGAGTGGGGTTGAATTTGAGTTGAATTTCACTTTCCAAATTTTATAATTGTATTCATTTAAAATTTCTATCCTATTTACTTCTCCCCCACCCCATCATATACTTGTTTGATAACACTAGAGATCATTTCACAGGAAATAGATTCAGATGGAGTTAAATAATAATGAAGCAAAATGTTCTTCATAACTTTTTAATATCAGTTCTGTAATCAATTTAATTTTAATGACTGAAGTTACAGTTACATAAACTTAAGGCAATAATATGATTAGCTGAAATTTTAAGTAAATTACCCAGGCATTTGAAGCCATATGACAACTGCGAAATAAGTTGATTTAACTAATTCAGTTGATTTAGCTCATCAGCTATTTGAATATTGAAGAAATGAAATTTGTTTATAAAACAGCAGGAAACATTTTTTCTTTTTTTTCTACAAGTACTTGGAACGAGGAAAAAAAATGAATGCATCCAAGTGGTTCTCTTCCAGCTGTAAATCTTTCTGTCCAACAATTTTTTTTTCCACTTTAGGTTTTTAAATTCCTAAATCTTTCCCTACTCCCCACTAAATGAAAATAATAATAATAATAATAATAATAATAATAATAATAATAATAATAATAATAATAATAATAATAATAATAATAAT
>JAKJMR010017363.1:59766-80396 GCA_024449315.1 Daboia siamensis | reverse complement strand
ATAATAATAATAATAATAATAATAATAATAATAATAATAATAATAATCTTTACCAGTTTAGGATTGTAAAGATGGTGAAGGTCTTCCAAAAAAGTATACTGAAATGATCAAAAGAATAGCAAAGGAAATACATAGAATAGAATAGAATAGAATAGAATAGAATAGAATAGAACAGAATAGAATAGAGCTGGAAGGGACCTTGGAGGTCTTCCAGTCCAGCCCCCTGCTCAAGCAGGAGAACCTATACCATCTCAGACAGGTGACTGTCTATCCCAAGGGTGTCAAACTTGCAACATCATGTGATGTGTTGCAATGTATTGCAACTTTTTTTCCATTGCCGGCAATGGGGTGGGTGTCGTTTCGGCATGACTGAGCAGGGGGTTGGACTAGAAGACCTCCAAGGTCCCTTCTAGATTCTATTCCATTCTATTCTGTTCTGTTCTGTTCTGTTCTGTTCATCTGTTAATCCTTTGCTGACTACAAGGATCTTTTGGGCTGGTAGACGCAAGAGGTTTTTTTTTTAAGAAATGGAAATTCATTTGCTTAACTCCCTTGCTTGTATATATATTAGGTAAAGGTAAAGGTTCCCCCGCACATGTGTGCTAGTCATTTCTGACTCTAGGGGGTGGTACTCATCTCCATTTCAAAGCCGAAGAGCCAGCGCTTGCCCGAGGACGTCTCCGTGGTCATGTGCCCGGCATGACTAGACACCAAAGGCGCACAGAAGGCTGTTACCTTCCCACCGTAGTGGTTTTTATTTTTCTACTTGCATTTTTACATGCTTTCGAACTGCTAAGTTGGCAGAAGCTGGGACGAGTAACAGGTGCTCACTCTGTTACGCGGCACTCAGGATTCGACCCCCCAAACTGCCGACCATCTGATCGACAAGCTCAGCGTCCTAACCCACTGAGCCACCGCATCCCTGTATATATATATATATTAAGTTCCTTCAAGTTTCAGTTTTAGATGAAAATCTAAGGATGTTTTAATTTCAGCCTGCCTTTGATTAACCAGGTTAGTAATGAATAGTATATTTACACTTTGCACTAGAATGTATTGTCAATGCTGGTATAGAAATATATTGTTAAGAAGCCACGGTGGCACAGTGGTTAGAGAATGTAGTATTGCAGGCTAATTCTGTTGACTGCCAGCAATTCAATGCTGTCCAGCTCATGGTTGATTCATTTTTCCATATTCCTGAGGTCAGTAAAATGAGGACCCAGGTTGTTGGGGGGTTGATATGCTGACCCTGTAAACCACTTAGAGAGGGCAATAAAGCACTGTAAAATGGTATATAACTGCTATTGCTAATGTATTTTTTTTAACTTTTTAAAGCTTCACTTTAACTGGTTTCTTATTTTCTTAGCTCTTAGCTCTTAAAGATAGAAAAAGTTACAAATAATCATCCCCCTAGTATGTCACAAACTGCTGATGAAGGAATGTTACCTCCTTCTCATAATTATTAAATCCATTGTCCAGATTTAAGACAAAGACTCTAAACTATTTCTAAGAGAATCAGTGTGCTTAATATACTACAGGAAAGGATTTTGCAGGTCATGGATCTATTTCCAAATGGACCTTCTGATTTCTTGAGAAAGAATCTTGCAACGTTACCAAAGAAACAATTAGTGCAATTATTACTAATTACATTGTTCCTGTTCCTCATCTGTTGATTGTTTTAAAATGTGTGGACATGAGCTGGTTATAATAAATGTTCACTCTTGATGGAAGATCAAATTGGAATTGCCAGTGGTTCTCATGAGACTGACTGCTGACCTTGACAAACTTTCTAATTTGCTACGTGTATCCCTAAAATTGCACAGATTAATATATAGAGAGAGTTTTTTAATAGCTGGAGAATCAAAAAGCTCGTAGGAAAAACAACAACAACAACACACATTAAAACTCAAACAGCCAGTCAGGAAGGAAAACAGTAATGTGCAGAATAAAGACAATGTTTTATATTAACACAGAGATTTCTGATCCATTCTGTGAATATTTTGTAAGTACCTGTCTATTTACAATAGAAAGCCAATGTCTCTGAATGCTTGCTGAATAATAATAATAATAATAATAATAATAATAATAATAATAATAATAATAATGAGGAGGAGGAGGAAGGAAGGAAGGAAGGAAGGAAGGAAGGAAGGAAGGAAGGACGTGAGTTATAATTAACTAAAAGTGCAACTTCATTTATTTAAAGACATCAGTCAAAATTATACTTCATAAATTATTCCAAATCTCATTAATTAAAGATGTAGCATGTGACTAGTGATCAGTGGACAAAAATGCTCTGAACTCACAACATCTTGGGCCCAAATGTCTCCTTAGGAATTCAAAACATTTTCCATTTTCACCTAACGTGTCCCAACACTCTTTTAACCATTCCAGAGATGTTCTAAGCACAGAACAGCTGTGCTTTCAGTTGGAATCACTTCTTTTGAAATTGACACACTTCCAAATGGTCAGGACAGTGACTGGAACTTGCTGATGGAATTGAAATGGGGTGTTCGGGGTTTAAAACAGTTCAAAAGCGATACCATTTTGACATGTCTGCTAATTTCCTGAAAATGAAACTCCCTCGTCTTATTGCCTGACATCTGCAAAAACACCTCTGTTCTGCTTCTTTTTTTTTTTTTCCTACGGTATCTTCTCAAAGATCCTTTATATGGCTCTTTAGAGAAGCAAATCAGACAGGTCTATGGCTATCCTTGAGAGAGTAGTCTAATACATAATGGGGTTGATGTCTGTAAAAAAAGCCTTGATGATATTCACTAGTTATGATGGACTTTTCTGTAAAAGGACACCTGCAACCTCCGGAACACCATTGATCTGAAAAAAAATTAAATAATGTCTATGTTTACCTGTGCCTGTTTCTTTAGGAAAACAGCTATAAAAAATTGTGTGTGGCATTAAGCTCCTTTTGAAGGATTGAGTGCGTGAGAAACTGCTCCCAGTCCTGTTACCAGGACCACTGGCTGAAGAACAAATAAGGCAATTTGTTTGCTTATTAGGTGACAGGAGCTTCAGATTTTCCTAAGGAAAAAGTATGATATTCTTTAAAAGATTAATTATATCTTCAAGGGGGCTAGATGCAAGGAAAAAAAAACCCCTATTAAAACGCAGTGGATTCAGTTTGCATTAACAGACATATCCTCTTACATCCTGGAGTAGCCTTGGGCAGTTGGTGTAGCCTGATTGGGAAATAAGTCTTAATTTTAAGGTAAATTTGTTGTTTTAGTGTGAAACCCCTGGTGAATGGCCTCTGCCAAAGCAGGTCCCGAGTCACAAAAGATAAATGATTTGCAGACACATGCTAATTAATTTGTCATATATTGGTGCTAATGGTCTTCTGTGAAACATGATGAGTTTTCCTGAAGTACCCTAGAAAAACAGCAACAGGCTGGCTACTACTTGTTCTAATTCAAGCTTTTGGCAAGTAATATTTCTACAGTACATGGTTCTGCAGGGAAGTTCCAGATGATTGAGGAGATGAGAAGAAGTAGCTACTCTATGGCATTTGCCCTCCTCTTCTGTTAATAGTGAATGTGACATAACGGATCATGCAGGTGCTCAATTTGGTGGTGAACATTTCAGCCCATGTTGTCAGGCGTGAGCAACCAGACCCACACTTGAAGAGTTTAAATTAACTACTTTACTGTTGTAGTGCCTATTTCATAGGAATCTTCCCAGTGTTCCTGGATAAAGACTAGATAAAATTCAACAGAATTCAAGGGGAATCAGGCCTTGTCCTCTTGCATCTACATAATGATTCCAGACTAATTCCCTACTTAACCTTAGCATAGAGCTGGAAGGGACCTTGGAGGTCTTCAAGTCCAGCCCCCTTCTCAAGCAGGAGAACCTACATGGTCTTAGACAGAAGAATGTCCAGTCTCCTCTTCAAAATCTCCAGTGATGGAGCGCCCATGATTTCTGAAGGCAAACTGTTCCACTGGTTGATTGTCAGGAAGTTTCAGGAAGTTTCACTGTCAGGAAGTTTCTCCTTAGTTCCAGGTTGCTTCTCTCTTTGATCAGTTTCCAACCATTGTTTCTCGTCCTGCCCTTTGGTGCTTTGGTGAACAACCTGGCCCCCTCTGCCCTGTGGCAGCCCCTCAGATACTGGAACACTGCTATCATGGCTCCCCTCTTTCTTCTTTTCTTTAGACTAGTGAAACCCAAGTCCCGGAGCCATTCCTCATATGTTTTAGTCTCCAGGCCTTTGATCATCTTAGTTACTTTGATCATCTTTCCTTCTAATTGGGACAGTCTCTCTCTGACAGATGTTACATTTGTATTGTGTGTATATGTGTATACAGAAAGAGAAGGAGGGAGGGAAAGAGAGAGGAAAAACAACTGCTGTTAAAAAAACCCCAAAACACTTGCACTTTTAACATTTATTTCCCCCAAATCCCTGTTTGTACTCTTTCCCTCTAAACTACACATTTTGCGTGCATATGTATGTGTGTCTGCATGTTTTAATGCTATAACGCAACTGCATACTTTCCAAGCCCGGAACTTTAAATATCTTTAAATATCCATGCACTGCATTGTTATATGCTTTATTAACAAGGCTGCAAGGATGTGACCTACAGCTTGGGATAGGAATAAAGCCAGGTATTCATATAAGCGTTGACTAATTCAGACACTTCTTACTACTTCTACTCATTTCTGACCCTATTCTGCAATGGAAGACATGTCCTCTTTAGTTTCAATCAGCTCCAACTAGCAAAGTCAATGCCAAGGGATTGTAGAAGATGAAGTCCATGAATCTGGAAAATCTACAGCTTTTTGTCCCTCAAAGGTTAATCCCAGATCAGTTTGTTTAGAAGATGAAGTCCATGAATCTGGAAGATCTACAGCTTTTTGTCCCTCAAAGGTTAATCCCAGATCAGTTTGTTTAGAAGATGAAGTCCATGAATCTGGAGGATCTACAGCTTTCTGTGCCTCAAAGGTTAATCCCAGATCGGTTTGTTTAGAAGTATAGCTTGCTGATGTTGTGTGGAAAAAAAAACAACCCTTTTGGGTTTCAGCATTTTTGACTCTGGATACCTCATTAAGACAGCATGGAGTTCAGCCCAGCTTTAGTTGAGTATTTTTTTAGCCCAGCAACAGAAGGCTTGTCTCTTCATTACATTACCAGTATAGATTCTTGCCTCCTCCTCCTCCTCCTCCTCCTCCTCCTCCTCCTTCTTCTTCTTCTTCTTCTGTGCTTAATTATAACCTTGCAGAAATCTTAAAATATATCACTTTCCACTCTCTCTCTCTCTCTCTCTCTCTCTCTCTCTCTCTCTCTCTCTCTCTCTCTCTCTCTCTTTCTCTCTCTTTTTTTTAAATGTCCTTGATCTTTTTTAGCTCAGAAAATGTTTGCCTGTCTTCATTTATCATGTGCACTTTAATAACATCTCATGTTGACCAGATCATCTGGACTGCTTTCAGGAAACCCTTTACTCTTTGCAGGCCATTAATTTTACAATTTTTAATTGTACACATATTTGACAGTTTTAATTTCCCTGAAATCCTGGGTACGATTTTTTTTCAATCAAGATGCAAAACCTCGGAGCAGAGCGGTTCCTTGTCCTGGAAATTTGACGGAAGAGAGACCTTTTAGATTGAGGTAGGCAGAGAAATATGTCATGACTAGGGGTTTGAAATCTTCTAACTAAAGGAACATCTCCTAGGTGAAACTTCCCATCAGAGGTAAGTCTGTGGGTCACAGCAGAATTTATGGTGGGGGGGGGGAAGTCTGCAGAATTGAGATTTATAGTTGGAAATAATGCTGTTTCACCATTCCTGTAAGACAAATGTGTTTGATCCTGTCAACCCAAGATGCTGTTTTGGTGTACATAACATATTTGTATCTCCTCATGTGAGACAGCAAGCTGAACACGGTGATGTACACATCTCCCAATGACTTAGGAGATACTCCACGCTTAATAAATAACAAAGTACACTCAAGGTCTGCCTAGCTAGGTCACTTTCACCATAACCAGGTTCCCTCCAGCCATGTTAGAAGCACTCTTTTGCTTCAAAATATAAATGCTAAAAACAGGGTAGAACCTTAGATAGAAGGTATGTAGGAAAAGAACCATTCCACAGCTGCTGTTCAGGTTCAAACTTTACACCTTATAGGTCTGGTTTGTGTATAAGAGCCTTGGTGGAGCAGTGGGCTAATGGGCTAATGCCTCCTTAAGTAACACCAGCTGCCTGAAATTAGTGCAGGTTCAAGTCCCACCAGGCTCAAGGTTGACTCAGCCTTCCATCCTTCCGAGGTAGGTAAAATGAGGGCCCAGATTGTTGGGGGTAATAAGCTGACTTTGTAATAATGCCGCTTGGGGGGGGGGGGAGCCGAAAGCCCTAATAAGCAGGCATATACATAGAATGAAGGCTATTGCTAAGCACATTGGTTTGTGCTTAAAATTATAAGCCGCCCTGAGTCTTCGGAGAAGGGCGGGATATAAATGGGATTAAAATAAAAAATAAAATAAAATAAATAAATATTTCAATTACCTTTCAGAAGACCTGCTCTATTTTCCTAAGCAGCGTTAACAATTATAAATGAAATAACCTGCTTATTTATTTACATATTTGAGGAGAAAGTCTAAGCCACACCCAACTTCATGAAGGCATACTAGTGAGGTAATGGCCCTCTTAGTGAGAGGATGGGAGAAAAAGAGGGAAAGATCAGGGACATAATAATCATCTCTAGATTCATGTACTGATGCTCATAGTATAGCAATTGGTCACTTGTATAAAGAATTGAACCCCTTGTTGTTTTTCCCGTCACAGCCTGATCAATGAATGTAATGAAGCATCCGTTCCTTCAATTTCCTTTCCTTGATTCTGTTGCAAAGAAGAAGGTTCCTCCTTATGAAAGCTGCCAGTCTTTTGAAACTTGCCCTTCTTTGAAGGTTGCCATACTCTTCCCCAAGTTATGCAACTCAAACACAGGTATGGAAAAGTCTGAAGGAAAATGCATGAAGTAATAATAATAATTTATAGAGCCTTGGTGGAGCAGTGAGCTAATGCCTCCTTCAGTAACACCAGCTGCCTGCAATTAGTGCAGGTTCGCATCCCACCAGCCTCAAGGTTGACTCAGCCTTCCATCCTTCCGAGGTAGGTAAAATGAGGACCCAGATTGTTGGAGGCAATTAAGCTGACTTTGTAATAATGCCGCTTGGGGGTGTTGTGAAAGCCCTAATAAGCAGGCGTATACATAGAATGAAGGCTACTGCTAAGCTTGTAAGCCGCCCTGAATTTTCGGAGAAGGGCAGGATATAAATGGAATTAAAATAAAAATAAATAAATAAATAAATAAATAAATAAATAAATAAATTAATAATAATAATAATAATAATAATAATAATAATAATAATAATAATAATAATAATAATAATAATAATAATAAAAAAGTTGGAAGGGACCTTGGAGGTCATCTAGTCCAACCCCCTGCTCAGGCAGGAAACCTTATACCATTTCAGACAAATGGCTGTCCAGTCTCTTCTTAAAAGCTAGTGAAAGTAGTGAAAATCATGGAGAAAATACATTCTTAGAAGAAGAAAAAAAATACTTTGCAAATTTTATCGGCATTAAGGGCTAAATGAAAACTTAACAATGTATCTTAAGAAACCGGGGGGGGGGGGGGGTCTAGTCCTTGCGAATTTTATTCTGTTAGTCGTTGCTGACTAAAGTGATGGTGGTGCTCATCTCCGTTTCAAAGCCATTGAGCCAGTACTGTCTGAAGACATTTCAATAGTCAGGTCAAGCAAGATGTCACAAAGAATTGTCACTTTCCCACTGAAGGGGTACCTATTTATCTACTCTCATTTGCATGCTTTCAAATTGCTAGGTTGGCAGGAGCTGGGATGATGACAGGAGCTCACCCTATCTCATAGTGCTTGGGTCTTGAACCTAG
The DNA here is from genome assembly GCA_024449315.1 of Daboia siamensis. Classification (NCBI taxonomy): domain Eukaryota; kingdom Metazoa; phylum Chordata; class Lepidosauria; order Squamata; family Viperidae; genus Daboia; species Daboia siamensis. The sequence continues at coordinate 72,484 of JAKJMR010017363.1, read as the reverse complement.
GCTGCCTGCTTTTCCAGCTGGCAAGCCCAGTGTCTTAACCACTGAGCCACTGTGCTGCCCTCAGAGATAGGACATATATTTGAAACTAGTATTGAAACAAGACAAGCTCAATTTCTGAAAGAAGGGGGGGGGGATTGAGAGAAATCAACACTGATGGATTTTTTCCATCTCTAGCTACAGTCTGATTCCGGGGTTTCTCATAGGAAAGTTATAAAACTAACAGAGATATACAATTTGATTGACTAATTTTGACATTTCCTAAGGCCTTAATTAAGTCAGGAACCACAGGATGCAAATAAGAATAAGAAGGATTTGTTGAGATTTTCTGTTTTCGTACCTTGTTTGAGGGGTCTAAAAAACCCGATTCTATGACATGGAATAGGAAAGATAATAAATAAAGGTCTGCTTTCTTTGCAGTTATATCTGATACATTTCCTTCTTTGTTGTGCATTTTGTGAATCGGGGAAAGGGGGAAAGAGGAAATTTTTGTAAGTTCATGGAATTCTAGTTTCCAGAAAAGGCACTTTTGGGAGCATGTAAAATCAAGGGATGCGGTGGCTCAGTGGGTTAGGACACTGAGCTTGTCGATAAGATGGTCGGCAGTTTGGCGGGTCTGTTACTCATCCCAGCTTCTGCCAACCTAGCAGTTCAAAAGCGCATAAAAATGCAAGTAGAAAAATAGGGACCACTATGGTGGGAAGGTAACAGCATTCCATGTGCCTTTGGCATCTAGTCATGCCGGCCACATGACCATGGAGATGTCCTCGGACATGCACTGGCTCTTCAGCTTTGAACCAGAGATGAGCACCGGCCCCTAGAGTTGGAAACAACTAGCACTTCCTTTACCTTTTTACCGAAAATCTTGTTATGTTTGACTCTGTTGTCTTGCCCAGCAAAGTGATATAATGCGTCTGTGATCTTAGAGGTCAGCAAATTAGAAAATTACTTGGTGATATCTTCTTCTGGTTTTCCTGGCAACAGTATAGAAGTGGTTTGCCAGTGTCTTCTTCTGAGATGACTGCAGAGATGGGCATTCTGAGATAATTAAAATGGCAGAAAGAAAGGTGCAGCCAATCACTCTTAAAAACAGTAGAAGAGGACTTCCGGGTGGCAAGGCGCCGCCGCCGACAGCTGCTTTTAGGTTGTCAGCTTCGCGGCTTTGTAGAACCGCCGAAAACAGCGCCGATCAGCTGTTTCGGCAGTTCGGAAGCCCCCTCCTCGGGAGAAGAGGAGGAGGTGAGTATCCAAGTAGGGGAAGGGCTCTCTGGGGCCGCCAGGGCTTTAAGTTCTGGCGGCTGAAGGATTGAGCCCCCCCGAAGCTTGGATTTCTCCGGGCTGCGCAGCGTGTCTGCTCCGTTTTTTTTTGGAGCAGAACAAGGCGAACGCAACCATCCCTGCTTACAAGAATGGACTTTGGAAGATAATGAAAGCAGGCAGAGCGATGCAAGAGAATAAGGAGTAAGTGAACTTTTGATCTTTGGCTCAATCCACATTGAAGACTTTGAAAGTGAAAGTGCGTAGTTGCAAAAAAGGGAAAAAATGGCGGCTAAATCTTCTAAACTTACTAAAAGTGCGGGGGCTTCCCCCCTGCCGCAATCTTCAGTGCAAGCCTTAGCACCTCCTGCACCTTTACCTTCGCCTGTTTTAACAGTTAAAGTTTTGCAAGATGCTTTGGAAAAGCATTCACAGCATTTAGCTGAAATGATAGATGAAAAGTTGGATGAGAAGCTGACAGAAATTATGGATGAAAAGTTTACAGTAATAAGGGAGGACATCTTGCTTGCATTTCAAGGCATGGCGATATGTATTGAACGCCTGGACGAAAGAGTGGAGGACCTCACTCAAAATAATACTAAATTGGATGCAAAGATATCAGAGACAGAGAATGTGGTGGATAAAATTGATTATGATCTGACATTGGTACAATATCATGAAATGAAGTTTGCTGTGAGAATTAGGGGTCTTAAGGAGAATCTCAAGGAAGATTTGAAGAAAATAGTCTCTGTTGCTCTGGAAGATGTGTTGGGAAGGCCAGCTGAAGGAATTGCAGAAGATATAGATAAAATTTTCCGTGTTAATTCCTGGATTGCGAGACAAAGGAAACTACCTAGAGATGTGGTTGTTTATTTTACAAAGAGAGCAACCAGGAATGAAGTTATTCAAGTTTCTTACAATACTAAGCTTGTGATCGCAGAGCAAGAAGTTCTGGTTTTAAAAGAGATCCCTCCAAAAATTTTAAGGAAACGAAAGGAATTTGCATTTCTGGCACAGGAGCTTAAGCGACGTGATATCAAGTTTAGATGGGAGATCCCAGTGGGTGGTGGTAATGTTTGAAGACACAAGATACCGTCTTGCTACAGTGATGCAGGCACGTGATTTTTATAGCAATGTTTTAAAAGCAATCCCCATACCACTTCTGGAATCAACAAAGGAGGGAAAGTCTCATGATGCCGAAGGAATACAGACAGATGAGAGAGCAGCAGGAGCGGGTCAAATTTCAACAGTATCAGAAGAAGTAAGAGACCAGAGGATTACGCGTGCTGCCTCGAGACGAATCAGACGTGAGCAAGAGCAGGATCAGCAGAATGTTGTGGAACCTCCAAAGTGTACCTATAGCAAAGCTGTGGGAGGAGCGCGGCCTAAAAATGTGAAGGGGATTCTGGAAGACGCGCTCCAAAAGCTTCGGGTTGCCAGAAATGGTGACTAAGTTTTTAACTTGGAATGTCAATGGATTAAACTCACCACAGAAGAGAAAGAAAATTTTTCAATATTTAAAGCAATTTAAGACTGATGTTATTTGCTTACAAGAAACACATATTAGAGCTATGGACCAAAAGCATCTATTAAATTCAAGATTAGGTACACAATTTATTGCTTCTGCAGTTAACAAGAAAAATGGAGTGATTATTTACGTTAAGAATACAATTACAGCATAGTTAATAGAAGCAGATCAACAAGGAATATATGTTATTGTGGACTTGTTAACAGAAGGCAAAAAAACTCTTTTGGTTGGATTATATGCTCCTAATCAACAGCAAGCTGATTTTTATAGTTTATTACACAGCAGGATTACCCAATTGGATTACAAATCTTTTATTTTTATGGGAGACTGGAATGGTGTTTTGAATGTACAAATGGATAAGAGTGGATCTTATAGAAGTACCCCAAGTCATGCTAAATTGCCTAAATCTTTTTTTGAGATGATGGATGATATGGATTTACGTGATGTTTGGAGGGAGAGGAACTCACAAGAAAGGGACTATACTTTTTTTTCTGATAGACATCAATCTTTTTCCAGGATTGATTTTATATTATTGACTAATGATCTTTTTTTTAGAACTAAGAAGATAAAGATTTGCTCAAGGACTATGTCTGATCACAGCCCAGTTTGGTTAGAGATTGGAAAAGACATTAGAGAACGACGCTCCTGGCGTTTAAATGAGAATTTGTTCAGAAATCAGAAAAATGTGGAAGAGTGTAAAAAACAGATGAAGGTTTTTTTTGAAACAAATATGCATAAGGGTACTTCTATGGAAATGGTATGGGATGCTAGTAAGGCGTATATGAGAGGTGTGTTGATATATCTTAACAATAAATATAGACGTAATTTGGAATTTAGGAGGAAAGAATTAGAGACAGAGATTAAGGAAAAAGAAAAGGTTTTAATTTTGAATCCATCGGATGTGAAGATTAAAGAGGCTATTAAGTTACTAAGAGGACAATTTGACAAGTTAATGGCTGACCAGGTGGCAACTAATTTACGGTTCGCAAGGCATAATACTTTTTGCAATGCCAATAAACTAGGTAGATGGTTAGCTTATATGCTAAGGAAGAAGCAAAGGGTTTCTAATATAGACAAAATAGAACATAAGGGAAAGATTGTGTATCAACAGAATCTTATTAAGGAAACCTTTGTTGATTTTTATTCTAAATTATATGCTAGAGATAAGATTAATGAAATGGACATTGATTTATATTTAAAAGACTTTAGCATCCCGGTTCTTACACAAGAGCAAAAAGAAGAGATGAATCAGTTGATAACTGAGGAAGAAATATTTTTGGCAATTAAACAGTTAAAAGTAGGTAAAGCGCCAGGCACGGATGGTTTGACTGCTGCGTATTATAAAAATCTACAGTTTGAGATGATAAAGCCATTAAAGGAACTGTTTCAGACAATTCAAAAAGGGGGAGGAGTGCCTCCGTCTTGGAAAACTGCTTTTATTTCTTTAATCCCGAAAGAAGATCAGGACGTTACTCAAGCAAGAAATTATAGGCCAATATCACTTTTGAATACGGACTACAAGATATTTGCTAAGGTTTTAGCTAGTAGACTGATGAGGGTATTGCAACAGGTAATTCATGGTGATCAAACTGGGTTTATAAGTGGTAGACAAATGAAAAACAATGTGAGACATATAGTTGATTTGTTGGAATTTTTGGAAAGGAATAACCAGATCTCTGCAGCATTGATCTTTTTGGATGCTGAAAAAGCCTTTGATCAATTGGACTGGAAATTTTTGCTGAAAGTATTAGATAAAATGAATTTTGGGGATGAATTTTTACAACCAATCAGGGCATTATATCAAAAGCAAACAGCTCGAATAATAGTTAATAATAGTTTGACTGAAATGTTTAATATTGAAAAGGGTACGAGGCAGGGTTGCCCGTTATCACCTTTATTATTTGTCTTAACGTTGGAGATATTACTGATTAAAATACGGAATTCGGAAACAATTAAGGGAATTCAAATAAGAGATCAGGATTATAGATTGAGGGCGTTTGCGGATGATCTGGTTATTACGTTGACACACCCAGAAAATTCTGTTATGGAATTGATGGAGTTAATATCGCAATATTGGAAAGTTTCTGGATTTAAGATTAATATACAAAAAACTAAAATGTTATCTAAAAATATGACAGTTTTACAAAAGGTAGCTTTAGAAAGCTTAACTGGATTTGAAATTGTTGAAAGGGTTAAATATTTGGGGGTATACTTAACACCCTCAAATGTTAAATTATATAAAAACAATTATGAAAAGTTATGGAACAAAGTGCAAAAAGAATTGGATAGTTGGAAAAAATTGCAATTGTCGTTATTGGGAAGAATTGCAGCAGTAAAAATGAATGTATTGCCAAAATTTTTATTTTTGTTTCAAATGATACCCATTCTCAAAAAGGATTCAAATTTGGAGGAATGGCAGAAGGGTATTAATAAATTTGTTTGGGCAGGGAAAAGGCCACGGGTTAAATTTAAAATTATGCAGGATACGCGTGAAAGAGGTGGTCTAAAAATGCCCAATCTTAAATTATATTATGAAGCTGCTGCATTATCAGCTATAAGTGATTGGATTAATTTGACACAGGGGAGATTATTAAATCTTGAAGGGCATGATTTGTTATTTGGTTGGCATGCATATTTATTGTATGATAAGAAGGTAGATAATGTGTTTAAAATGCATATTTTGAGGTATGCTCTGTTGTGAGTTTGGAAAAAGCATAGACAAAAGTTAAATTACAAGATACCTTTATGGGCAATACCCAAGCACGCAATAGAGAACATAAATGTTGGATTTAAACATGATGTGACTACATATAAGGAAATTTTGAGTTTGGAGACGAATGTATGGTGTTTGAAGTCATATAATCTTCTACGAGAAAAAAAGATTGTACAAACTTGGTTTCAATATGGGCAATTACAAGCCAGGTGGAAAGAGGATCAGAAAATTGGTTTTTTAATGGATGATGAAAACTTGGTAAAGCAAATTAGAAATCAGGGACCAGCACATATCAAACGGATATATCTTGCATTGATAGAGATTGATTCAGAAACAGAAATTGTTAAGGATTGTATGATAAAATGGGCACAGAATATTCAGGAAGTTATTACAATGGACACTTGGGAAAAGATCTGGGTTAGAAATGTGAAATTTACGCAAGCCCAAAACTTAAGAGAGAATTTTTATAAAATGTTTTATAGGTGGCATTTAGATCCTAGAAAGTTAGCAAGTATGTATCCGAATTATCAGCCTAAATGTTGGAGATGTGGCGGTGAAGATGCAACGTACTTTCACATATGGTGGACTTGTAAAAAGATTAAAGCATTTTGGATTAAAATTTGGTGGAATATGCAGAAGATATTCAAGAAAAGGATAAAGTTTTGTCCGCAATTGTTTTTACTGGGTATTATTACTGATACTACTGTGCTGGACATTAATCTGATGTTGAACTTAATTACGGCAGCGAGACTTTTAATAGGGCAATACTGGAAGAAGGAAGAACTGCCGACTATAGAGGAATGGACTTTAAAAGTTTCCAACCTGGCGGAAATGGCGAAGATTTCAGCATATTTGAAAGACCATTCGCAACAACAATATATTGTGGAGTGGAAGAAATGGATTGATTACATCCAGAATAAATACCGGACTAAAAAGTTTCATCTAGCATTTGAATAAGTATATTGCTTGTAGTCAACATATAAGAGCTAAAGTGCGAGAGACTTAACAGTTCATTGTTAGTAGTATATGGGAGTTTATGATTGGTTACTTTATTTTTATACCTTGTATCCAGCTCTGGGAAGTCGGGGGGGGGGGGGGGGGGAAGGGAAGGGGAGGGTGAGAGGGTGGGATAGGGTTGGGAAGGGAGGGAAGGGTTGGGGGATGGGATGTAATAAATAAAATGTATTGAAAAACTTTTCAATTAAAAAAAAAAAAAAACAGTAGAAGACCTGTATATTGAGTGGGTCAGAAGAGGGCTGAGAAGACATTGCAGACCCTTCACATCCTGGACATAAACTGTATCAACCTCTCCCCTCAGGATGCTGCCAAAACAATTAGATACAGGGACAGATTTAACATCACCCTGCTAAGCACCTAATTTTCACTACTACTGTCTAATGTCTACTATTCTTCTTATTTTCTTTACTACTCCCTCTTATTGGTATTATTATTATGATGGTTGATTATGATGGGTGATTATTATTCTGTTGTTTTACATGTACACTGAGAGCTTTGGCACCAGGGACAAATTCCTTGACTATCTAAACCAGGAGTAGGCAACCTTGGCTCTTTTATGACTCGTGGACTTCAACTCCCAAAATTATACACACACACACACACACACACACACACACACACACACACACACAGACACACACACACACACACATATATATATGTTTGTATGTATATGGCCTCTACTACTTCTCAGTGTAATTACTTGTACAGATGAAATACTTGATATAAATCTGGCTAGAGTTTTTCTTTAGCACATCCGGTGCTACCATCCTGAATGCTTTAATTTTTAAAAGGAATGCCAACTTTTGTTAAAAAAAGGGAAAAAAAACCTCCAAAGCAACACCAAATCAGAGAATACTGTGTTATATTCTCCGCTGCTGATATAACAAAGGATTTTCCAACTCTTGACTTTCTTTCTCTTATTTGCAGTGATAATGTAATTCTTCCCAATCGTTTTGAAATTTATTTATTTATCTATCTATCTATCTATCTATCTATCTATCTATCTATCTATCTATTTATTTATTCCCCATCTTCCTCTGAGGGGGATCTGGCTGGTGAATTTTGTTTGATATACATTTGATTTCTTGGGGCAAGATGGCTCAGCCATTAAAGATGCTGAGCTTGTCAGCCAGAGAGGTGACAGCCCAGGTTCAAGATCCGAGCTCTTCAATAGGGTAGATGTCAATGCTGCTAACATCGGATGTTTTCGCACTGATGACAGATAGAAATGTAGCCATCTTTTTTTTTCCCTTTTGCTTTTAGAGTTAGATGATGCTGGGAGTGGGGGGAATGTGAATGAAAGTCTAGCTAGACATAACAACACTGAACTTAGTGTTAGAATCAAGGTTACTGAGCCCAGAGCTGATAAAGAATTGGTGGGCTAGAGAGTTGAAGAGGAAGCCCGCGCTTCAAGCTCATTGGAGAATGTGATTTATGACGGTTAATTGGAGGAGGGAATTATGCTTTGATACTACATGCCCAGGGGAGGGGAATTCAGTTTTTGGCTTCGATTATGTTAGTGCCGATGTTATGCTACTCAAATAAAAGATTCTTGAAGGTAAACAATGCCTCGAAGTTCTTTTGAAGAATTTCATCTGTCAGAACCATGACAGTGAGTTCCCGTTCCTTGCCTCAGCTCATGCCACCTAGCAATTCAAAAGCATGCAAATGCAAGTAGATTAAATAGGTACACTTCGGTGGGTACCTATATACAGCTATACTGGCCACATGACCACAGAAAACATCTTTGGACAATGCTGGCTCCTTCAGCCAAGAAACAGAGATGAGCACAATGCCCTTTATCTTTACCTTACATTTGGTTTGCAAATATATATGAAAGGCAACATATTTTGTCCTCTACAGCAGGGCTTTTCAACCTTTTCACCCATTGCACCACTTTTAGGATATGGCAACATCCAAGTACCACCAGTAGCCTAGCAAGTTGTCAAAAACTTGATGACCAAAAAAAAATTAAAAAAAGGAAAAAAAGTGATGAAGTACAGGTAGTCCTTGACTTACAACAGTTCACTTAATGACTGTTCAAAGTTATAATGGCACTGAAAAAGTGCCCCCCAAGCCACAGCCAAGCAAGACACGTACCACTGGTTGAAAAGACCTGCTCTACAGGGAAATCTAAAATACTGTGCAACATTGCTTATAAGAGTTTTCATATTTTTCTGCTCTTAAAACATTACATAATGCTACCAATACATTGCATTTGAAGGAATATAGTAGATTTCCACTTATGTCAGCTATACAACTGGAAAATGAAAGACAAGAAGTCAGCTTTTCTACATTTCCTGTATCTTTGATCCTCAGGTTCCTTAAATCAGAAGGAAACAGAAAAAAAAAGAACATTCAGTAGCAATCTTAATAATGTAAGTTGTACATAGCAGTTTATCGAAGGGATTGTGATTGATTTTTTTTTTAAAGAAAGAATTAATTTTTCCCAGGTTTTATCTCACAGGTCTATTTTGGATCTCTGCTGTTGAAATATGAGGACATCAAGAGACTTTGCTGCCTGAAGCATAGCATTAAATTCAACAATATCGCTTGAGGCAAAACCTACAAGCTTATGAAAGAAATGCCTACTGCTTTTACCACTGGTTGAAGCCCGTGGGAGGCATGATCTGAAATGCTCGAATAGATAAGGAAGTTGTTGGCACCCTTTGCATAAATTTCAATGTCTCTCTCACACATATTATTTTTAATAATAATAATTATCTCAGGTCCTTGGGAAGGACTCGATGGATAGATGACAATGCCAAATCCCGATTGTACATCTGGCTGATTTTGCAAGGAACCCCAGTAACAATTACAAAAAAATATTTATTATTGAAGTATTAAAATACAAAGTATGTAAAAAGTAGATATGGACTGCAAAGCAAGATGATACCAAAATAGATGACTACATTTAAATTTTAGAAAGAAAACCACAGTGGGAATTCCAAGAAAAAGTGGACTACATCATGTCTATGGAGATTCTCAGTCATCCAGGTCAAGGTTGTCCCAAAGAGGCAACTGGACTTCCTTTGTTTTTCCTTGAAGACATTTCACTTCTCATCAGAACTGAGAAGCTTCTTGGATGAAAAGCAAAACATCTTTAAGGAAAAAACAAAGAAAGTCTAAATTACATCTTCTCTTCCCAATCATTTATATCCACAACCATGGGTCATAGTTTAGATATTTGATTGATCAGGTGATTATGTGATTATGTGCCATCAAATTAGTGCGAATTCTACATGACCATACACACCTCACTGTGTTTCTCCTTCATGATCTGTCCCAGTGGTGGGATTCAAATATGTGAACAACTGATTCTCTCTGTGGATGCCCCTTCCGGAAGTCTATTCCAGGCCTTGGTAACAAAAAACTAATTACCGGTTCTGTCAAAGTGGTGCGAACCGGCTGAATCCCACCACTGATCTGTCCTCAACTTGGTCTTTTAGATCTTCCAAAGGAGCACCCATCACCATTGTATCTGGGTAGACCCACCTTATTTCTGGTCATCCTCTTCTTCTCTTTCCATCTCCATTAGAGTCTTCTCCAGAGAGTTGAGTGTAAAGTAGCATATTGTAATTTGAACCTGGTCATTTCTGCCTTTCATGAGAACACTTGGTTGATTTGTTTGATCATCCATTTGTTTGTTTTCTTCATTGATTTCTCAGGAATCCCAGCTACACTAGCTCTGTGATATATTGTAGGCAAGTGAACCATTATTATCATTATTATTTTTTCAATCTTGTGCTAGGCTTAGTTTTGTTGCAACATGCATCTTAGTAAATTACCTATGTCATAAACTCAACCCTTCTGCATGGCAGTAGTATGTAGATGCCAGTTTTTGACAAAGGCTAAGAGGTAGCAAGGGAATCTTCCTCTATAGGTTTTTACTTTAGGCATTACTAAGCTTGTTTCACTCACCCTTGAAGTGAATGATGTTGTGGTGTTTTTATTTGGTACTGCCATTTTTGTTTCTGTACTGATTTCCTTCCTTTTAAAATAATGTGATGATGGCATCTCCAGCATTGAAACTTCAAATGCTTGTGACATTCTTAAGAGAAAGGCAATTTGCCATAATGGGATATGAATAATACTAAAAACAAACAAAGAAGCCAATGTGAAATGGATATGGTTGACAAGTCCTAATCTTGCTTCCCAACTGAATACAGTCTGTCATTTACTTTCTTTGAAATATTCAATGTTTTGACTTTTTTTTTTACACTGATTATCCTTCAGATTCAAAGAAGTTTTATTATATACAGGGAACTGGGGATTAAGCACCAGTAGAGTTCCAAATAATATTTGTTGTTTTCCATTGTTGAAATGAAGGATGAATGTTGACAGTTGCAGGTAAATTTCAATAAAGCAACAAATTTGAAAGGGTTTGGCAGAATTCCATCAACAAAACAAAAATGGACTTATTTCTCAACTCTGATCATTACATGCCACGGATAAAAGAAGCCCAATTTTTCATTTTCATTCAGGTTTTGTTACTTTTATAAACAATGTTTTAAATAGTGAATATGTGAGCCACTTGACAGAGATCAAACATTAAACACCGCTGAGTCTGTCAATAACTGTATCAGAAAAAATGAAAATATTTTAGTAGAAATATCTGTCAGAGTGAGAAAGAGAGGGGAAATATTTCATACATTCACACCAAATCTTTCTCTAGATTCCTATAGCATTCTCTGGCTTTATTGGACAGCTTACAAGACCTTTGTAATACCTTTGCCTGCTGGAAGCTACAAATGTAGTTGATGAACATAATATTAAGTTTATAGATATAGATGCAGAATAAGAGTTGGAAGGGACCTTGAAGGTCTTCTAGTCCAACAGTCTTGTCAATCAGGAGACCCTAACCACTTCAGACAAATGGCTGTCCAGTCTCTTATTAAAAGCTTCCAGTGATGGAGCACTCACAACTTCTGAAGGCAAGCCGTCCCACTGGTTAATTGTTCTCACTGCCAAGATATCTCTTTAGTTCTTGACTAGTTTCCATCCATTGCTTCTTGTCCTGCCTTCTGGTGCTTTGGTTGACCCCCTCTTCTTTGTGGCAGATCGTCAAATATTGGAACATGGCTATCATGTCAACTCAAGTCTTTCTTTTCACTAGTCTAGACACACTCAATTCCTGCAACTATTATTGATATGTTTTAGCTTCTAGACCTCTGATCATCTTTGTTGATCTTCTCTGCACTCTTTCTAGAATCTCAACAATCTTTTTACATTATTATTATTATTTGGTGGAGACCAAAACTGGATGCAAGTGTGCTCTTGCCAAGGCATTGTAGTTGTACCTTTGCATCAACATCCAGCTTCAATTTATTCATATAGTTCTCTGTTTTGTGCATTTCAGCAGCCACTTGGAATGTCTGCAAGAATCTCTAGCTTTCCTCAATCATTAGTAAAGCACAGAGAGATTAGCATGCAGAATACTTGAGAAGATCCTAACTCTCTTATTGATTCTAAATAGGACTGTCAGCCAATTTTAACTCCAGTGTAATCTATCTATTTATAGATGATCTACTCATTCACTTAAGGAACATCACTAGCTATTCCAGCTGTTAGATCTCCAGATGTTACTTTGTTTCAAGTTCCTGCAGCATCAGCTGATATGCTGGTCTCTGAATTAAAAAAAAATACAAAAACGTTTATGGCAGGGTGTTAAACTACTCTGTCTCTTCAGGCACTGCTAAAAGTAGACATCCTGCACCACTAACAGGATTGTCTCAGACAGCAAATTTCCAAAACTGCCCACAATTCACATGAAAATGTCCTTCTAACTCAGGGCTCTTCAAACTTGGCCCTTTTATGACTTGTAGACTTCAACTCCCAGAACTCCTCAGCCAGGCATGCTGGCTAAGAAATTCTGGGAGTTGAAGTCCACAAGTCATAAAAGAGCCAAGGTTCCCCACCCCTGTACTCTAAAGCAGGGGAGGGGTCTTCAAACATGGCCCTTTTATGTCTTGTGGACTTCAACTCCCAGAATTCTTCAACCAGGCATACTGGTTGAGGAATTCTGGGAGTTGAAGTCCACAAGTCATAAAAGGGTCAGGTTTGAAGACCCCTGTTCTAACTGAAGTGTTATAAGTTTCCTCTGAGAAGACCTTACAGAAAATTCCTAAATTAAGGGCTTCATGTCTGGCCTCTCCTTCTATCTATCTATCTATCTATCTATCTATCTATCTATCTATCTATCT
>JAKJMR010017363.1:49637-59756 GCA_024449315.1 Daboia siamensis | reverse complement strand
TATCTATCTATCTATCTATCTATCTATCTATCTATCTATCTATCTATTTCACATAAAAGTAAAATACATGAAGAAAAAAAAGCATGATTGCCTAATCAAATATTTGTACACTGTATTTCAGGGATATTATAAGTTCCTTCCTGAAAGGCCGAATGTATATGCCTGGTGGAAAACATAAGATTCTCTTGCAATATGGATAGGTGGAAAATGATTCCATTAGATGGATTGGTCACAGGTCAGCCTAGAGAATTAAGTTAGGAAGCATCAATTTCCCAAGCTGTACATTAAATTGTCTGATCTACTACTGTACAATGGGCTGGAGATACAGTGTGGTTTAGTATCACAGCTATTCTTTCCATAAAGGGAGAGTAGCAGAATGCAATTTACAACATAGAACATTGAATAACCAAATTGGAAGGGACCTTTTCTAGCCCAACCCCCTGTTCAAGCAGGAGACCCTATACCATTTTAACAAATGGCTGCCAAGTCTCTTTTTGAAAACCTCCAGTGATGGAGCACCCACAACGTCTGAAGGCAAGCTATTCCATTAGTTCAGGCATGTCAAACTCACAACATCATGTGACATTGCGTGATGTATCATGACTTTTTCCCCATTGCTGGCAATGGGGTGGGTGCGGTTTCACTGTGATGCATCTGGCCCATGAACTTTGTAAAGTGATACTAGGACCTCACGTGATCTTAAATTTTATCTCTCTATAAATGCAGCCTATTTATCCTTCCTTGTCTCATTGTAAGCTTTAGTGGAGTTTTACTTCAAAACTTCAGGTATAAATTTGTGTTATGTTTAGCAATGAAATTTGAGCTAATAATCAGTGTTATGAGGTGTCCAGCAACAAATGAATGAATACTGAAGGTGTCATATGATAGAATTAGCTAAGGGAAAAGTGAAGACCCATGCAGGACATTTAAAGAAATCAAGCATTACAATATCTGACACAAAATGAGCTATTTATTAAGATACTGTACATTATTTAAAGGAATGTAATGCAAAAGATTTTCATGAGTGCAGTCTCATGAGAAAGAAATTATTGTTTAAAATTTTGGGGAAAAAAAGAAAAAAAAAAGAAATTCATGTTGCTAAAAGTGTTTGAATGCAATATCTGTTTTCCAAACTGTGCAAACACAAAGTAAGAAACACACAGCACATTGCGGTTAATAGTAGCTTTCCCTTACTCATACACATTGTTTGCCCCAAATTTGGCACAAAAGGATTCTGAAAACATTGCGTGAACACAGAGGACCACCTTGCTGTAATATAATTCAGGCAGTACAAGCGCTCGTGTTTTCTTTCCATGTGTGTATCAGATATACAAGGTTGGATTGAAGTAAATATTGACACATAGGATTGATGAATCAATGCCAGGGGCTTTAAGCAATCTAAGAAAGCTTCTTTACGCTAGCAAAGGAGGGTCAAAATGTCAGCATCTCACATCTCAGCCCAGGAAAGGCTTCAGATATCCTGACAAGGAAAAATAAGAGGTGAGCCAAGCCATAAAAACAATATTACTTTGTGTATACCAATGGTTTGGCTCAAAACAAAGGTGGCCACTGCAGAACCTTTTAGAAATATAAATGGTGCAAAACATCTGGATCAAACTGGGGTTTGTAATGGAGACAACCTTTTAAACTACCTCAACGTATGGCCACAGTTGACCCAAATATTTCTGCTGCTAAGTGAGATGTTGGCTAGGTGAGTTTTGCCCCATTTTGCAATCTTTCTTGCCTCAGCTCTTAAGTGAAACACAGCAGTTGCTAAAGTTAGTCCCCTTTGCTTGTCAGAAGTGTGAGGAATAAAAATTCAACTCCAAGGGTATTGGAAAACAAAACAAGTTTTATTAAAGTCTTTCTTTGTGGCTGGTACAGAGATGAAGGCAACAACCAGTAAAGATGTCTTCCACCTTTTATACCTTTCCAGAACAAAAAATTAAGGTCTTGGTACCAGGCATAAAATAGCACAAAAAAATAATAATTCCTAGATGATGGCTCATACACAGCAACCTAGGCTCCATCAGTAACTCATTTTCCCCCTCCCCTTACCATGATGGTAATGATTACAAAGTATCGCTACTAATATCAATATTACTAATATCAAGCTTAAGCATAATAAAATCCCTTCAAAAGCTTTTGCAAAAACTGGTGTACCCTTCTATATGCATAATAAAGGGCCACATTGAATTAATTTCTGCATAGTTTTTTTATACTCTGTCCCATGCATCACGTCACATCCTTCCAACTGAAATCCAGTTGAGAGGTTTCAATTTGTTACATGATTTTTCTTTTTTTTTAAACCCCATTTATATCCCGCCCTTCTCTGAAGACTCAGGGCGGCTTACAATCTAAGAAGCAGAAATCAAGGTGCTTAGCAGTAGCCTTCATTCTATGTATATGCCTGCTTGTTAGGGCTTTCACACACACCCCAAGCGGCATTATTACAAAGTCAGCTTATTGCCCCCAACAATCTGGGTCCTCATTTTACCTACCTCGGAAGGATGGAAGGCTGATCAACCTTGAGCCTGGTGGGACTCGAAGTCACATGCTTTTTCAACCATCTAGCAACCATTACAATTACTAAACCCTCCAATTAGTAGATCAAAAGGCCCTTTTGTTCCTGTCTTATCTTTTCTTCCTTATCTGTGGCATGATTTGTAACATCCTGCTAACTAAGGTTATTGTTGTGTAGCCAGTTTTTTGCAAGCAATAAATGAGACGGAAGGTTGCAAACAGGAACATGCTTTATTTTTAATTTTATTTTTTTTATTAAAGAGTTTTAAAAAAAATTTTACAATACAAATTCCCAAAACCCACCCACCCCAAACACCCCCTTCCCCCCCACTTCCCAGAGCTGAATACAGGGTTATAGATATAATAATCATATTCTAACTAAAATTATCCATTATAAAATTAACCAAATTCATAAAGTGCAAACAGGAACAGAATTGAAACAGAGGCTGCTGAGCAGCTACTTATAAGGTTGGCCACTAGATGGCAGCCAATAGGTTTAAAGCAGACATGTCAAACACAAGGCCTGGGGGCCAGATCCGGCCCACGAAGTGGTTTCATGTGGCCTGCGAAGCCATCCTGGAAACAGTGTGCGAATGGCCCCCATTGCCTTGGCCCCTGCCCAGAGATCCTCCTCCTGCCAGAGACCCTCAGATCTGTCCCACTCCTGCCCAGGCCCCCATAGGCACCCTTGATGCGAACGATGTAGAGCTGGCCATGCCCACCCAGTAAGCCATATGCCCTCTAGCCACGCCCACCCATTAGGCCACACCCACCCAGGCCATACCCACCCGGCCCCCTGAGGGCAACCGCAATGCTGATGCGGCCCTCAATGAAATTGAGTTTGACACCCCTGGTTTAAAGGAACCAATTCCCATCCCAAATCATCCAATGACCTTCTTGGAGACAATAAGTCTGGCTTACTCAGTGACCATTACACACACACACCACTGAGCAACCTTAAGCAGCATTCAAACAGACACATGAATCAGTTCAAGTAAAAATCCCAATACATTACAGGTATAGCCTTAACTGCAAGATGAACGGTTACCCAAACTGGACAATTGCAGTTATAAAGGATTTAGGTCTTCTCTTGTTTATCTGTAAGAGTGCCTGCTTTTCATCTAGAACAGACATGTCAAACTCACAGCATCACATGATGTCACACAACGTTTCGGGACTGTTTTGCCATTGCTGGCAATCAGATAGGCATGGCTTCCACATGACACATCCAGCCCACAGGCCTGCAGTTTGACACCCCTGATCTATGTGTGTAACAGAGTTCATGCTTCACTTCAGCATGGCTGCACTTTGCTTCATAGTTATACTTTAAAACGCTAACTCTAGGAAGTTTTTTTATAAAGGATCAACCTTACATAAATTGAATAATATGTTATTCATAAGCTACATGCTATTCTACAATAGCGTTCACTATTCTAAAAGTATGCTTTAGGGTATCTTCAGGCTATAGTCACAACTTACAACAGTTCATTATTTGTGTAAATTATTCAAATTGCTAATAAAGAATTAGGGAGGCTGATATGGCCATTTCAAACTTATTTTGTTCTCATCAGTCAGTCATCAGTCAGTTGCGGAGATCAAGGGGAGCGAGTTTGGCATGGGGTCCTGCATGGGGCTGTTGTTCTCTAGCCCGGATGGGTGACAGGACCCTCCGAGGCTTCGGTGGAGGCTGTATGAGCACTGGAAATGAGGGCGGGGCAGCGCTAGAGGGGGCGGCGAGGCAGCAGGGTGGCGAGGCACCCGGACATGAGATGGCCGAACAGGACAGCTCGGTCGGGCAGGCGGGCGACTTACAATAGCCGGCAGCGGCCGGCGGCACCCCACGGCAACCTGCAAAGTGGCAGATGATGGGCCTGCTGCGGCGTGCGGCGTGTGGCATGTGCTCGCTCATTTGGACCAGCAGAAGACATACAATGGCCGGCAGCAGCCGATGGCATCTTGCAGTGGCCTGCAAATTGGCCGGTAAAGGGCCTGGTATGGCACGCGGCGTGCGGTGGCCTGCAACGGACCTGCAACGGCCTGAAGAGGCGGTCCGGTCCTGCAGCGGCCTGTGGTGGAGCTGTAACGGCCTGGGGCAGCCTAGAAAGGTGGTCCGGATGGCGAGGCTCCTGGACTTGTGGCTGCTGAGCTCATCTGCCCATCTGTTAGATTGGTGAGCTTCCCCCCCAACGGAAGTTTTTGGGATGGTGAAGGCCGTCGTCCAATGGTTGGAGCGCCATTTGGAACCCTCCTGGACTGGTCTGGAGGGTGGGAACATCTGGGACCACTTGAAGCTAAAAATGGAGGTGGGGCATGCTGGATGGCGCCCGAGATGGTGGTTATCTCCTCGGGGGTCATACTTGAAATCTGAGATAACCCTCCTTCATTTTCTTTATCCAGAGACTTACTACAGCCCCTTGGTCACGATGATATCTAGGACATGGAGATGGATGAATTATCACTGTTCATCACCGGAGCTGCGAAGTTCACCACCAATAGAGTATTCTACCAGCCATCGGACTTTCTCTCCTCCTGCGACCTACCCAGGGCTGGATATTGGTTTTCCTGAGATCTTGGTCACTGTGAGAGGGTGACCATGTTTTCAGGAACCACTGTTTCAGCTCTGTGGATTTAATATGCAGTTTGTTCCAGCCAACTCGTTCTTTGCTCTTATTTCTACCTTTTGATGGATTACACCAGAAATGAGCTACTTGCCCTGAGAGCTTCCTCCTTCTCTCAGATGTGGCCATCCAACCTGCATCGCCGTTTCCTTAATGATGGGTCTTGGGACCCCAAGAAGTGGCATGGCACTAAAAGGAGGTTTTTGGGATTTATTTTAATTTTTTTTGAAGGGTTAGGGAGGGGGGAGGGTCAGGCCTGGCAGAATGAGAGGAAGATTCTACCGGACCTTTCTCACTCTAGGTTGGCTGATGGCCGTGGCAATATGGGGGCCGGGGAGAGTCTTGGGACACAGGGGGATGGGATAGGGATAGCGATCCCCACGGTGATTGGGAATGGCGGCAGATGGATGAACAGAGGGCCATATCGTAATCTGGGATCACGCCCCCACTCTTTTCGAGCTGTGGCACGCTCCAACCCTCTGGCTCTCACCTGCTCTCCCGGGGAACGGGGAGGGTAGACACCTGAGCTCAGGCTGATCTATTTAAATGCCAGGTCTGTTGTGAATAAAGCTCCCCTCATCCATGATTTGATCGAGGAGGAAGACGCAGACCTGGCATGCATCATGGAAACATGGCTGGGCCTGGAGGGAGGGGTCCCTCTGATTGATTTATGCCCTCCAGGTTTCCATGTGCTGCATCAACCTCGGGCTCAGGGTAGGGGAGGTGGTGTGGCGGTCATTATTAGAGAGACCCTCCGTCCACAGGAGGCCACTGCCCCTCAGATAGATGGGTGTGAGTCCCTCCTCTTAAGGTGGGGTCCTGGTGGTCAGTTGGGCCTGCTGCTTGCATACCTCTCTCCAAGCTGCATAGCAACGGCTCTACCCAGGCTACTTGACACGCTCTGGGATTGGCGGTTGAATTTCCCAGACTTATGGTTCTGGGAGATTTTAATCTGCCTTCCCTGGGCGGTGCATCGGAGGTGGCCCAAGAGTTCATGGCTTCCATGATGGCCATGGACCTGACCCAAATTATTCAGGACCCAACTCACGAGGAGGGAAACACACCTGATCTTATTTTTATCTCTGGGCAGTGGCTTAATGGTCTGGGGGGGGGTTTACTCCAACATCCCAACCCCTTTCATGGACAGACCATTATCTCCTGCGGTTGGGCCTCCGTCACATCACCCCCCGCTGTCAGGAGGGAGAACCGACCAGATGGTTCCGCCCCAGGTGCCTGATGGACCCAGATTGATTCCTATCTCCCTCTCCCACAGCATGGTTGAATCCTTAGTTAATGCCTGGCAACAGGCTGCTTTGGAGGCTCTCGACCACATTGTGCCTTTGCGGCCTCTGACCTGGCTCAGTCCTGGCTCACTCCTTGTTTCTCTAAGGACCTGCAGGAGATGAAACGCTGGAGAAGGGGCCTAGAGAGCATTTGGAGAACCAGTCGGTCTGAGTCTGGCCGAACACAGTTAAGATCCTTTTCTAGATCTTATCTTGTGGCAATGGAGGTGGCAAAGCGTGCTTACTTCACCACCCTCATTGCGTCCGCAGATAACTGCCCGGCCGACCTGTTTAGGGTGGCCCGCTCCCTTTTGAATCAAGGGACAGGAGAGGACCCCTTACGAGGATGGGCCGAGGAATTTAGTAAATATCTGGTGGACAAAATTGCTCAGATTTGGGCTGATCTGGACTCTGACTGGGCAGTATCTGACGAAAGGAAAATGATGAGTTTGGCCGAGAACATTTGGGAAGAGTTTGATCCTGTGACTCTGGGTGAAGTGGACAGGATCATGGGGAAATTAAGTGCCGCCACGTGTTTGTTGGACCCATGTCCCTCCTGGCTGGTCTATGCGTCTAGGGAGGTTACACGAGGCTGGCTCCTAGCAGTTATCAATGCCTCACTGAGTGAAGGGTACTTCCCTGCCGCCTTGAAAGAGGCAGTGATAAGGCCCCTCCTTAAGAAACCTGCATTGGATCCAGCTATTTTAAATAACTTTCGTCCTGTCTCTAGGACGAAAGTTCGCTTTCTTGTGAAGGTCGTTGAGAGCGTGGTGGCACGGCAGCTCCCTTTGGTTCTGGAGGAAACTAAGTATCTGGATCTGTACCAATCGGGTTTCAGGCCCAGGTATAGCATGGAGACGGCATTGGTTGTGCTGGTGAATGATCTCTGGCGGGCCCGAGATAGGGGTTATTCCTCTGTCCTGGTCCTATTAGATCTCTCAGCAGTTTTTGATACCATTGACCACGGTATCTTGCTGCGTCGTCTTGAGGAGTTGCGACTGGGAGACACTGTTCTGCGGTGGTTCTCCTCCTACCTCTCAGGCCGTTCGCAGATGGTGTTGGCAGGGGAGCGGAGGTCAACCCCTAGGCCCCTTAGTTGTGGGGTGCCTCAGGGGATGGTACTCTCACCTCTCCTGTTCAACATCTATATGAAGCCGCTGGAAGAGATCATCTGTGGCTTCAGGGTGAGGTATCATCAATATGCTGATGATACCCAGCTTTTCATCTCCACCCCGAACCAACCCAGTGATGCCCTCGATGTGATGTCCCGTTGCCTGGAAGCAGTACAGATTTGGATGGGAAAGAACAGGCTCCGGCTCAACCCGGCCAAGACTGAGTGGCTTTACATACCGGCATCTTGTTTACTCCAAGAGGTTCCATCTTTGGTTATAGGAGGAGAGATGTTACCTCCCATTGATAGAGCATGCAATCTAGGCGTCCTCCTGGATTCATGACTCAGTTTTGAAGATCATATTGGAGTCGTGGCTAAGGGGGCATTTGCCCAGATTCGCCTGGTACACCAGTTGCGCCCCTTTCTGGACCAAGATGCCCTACGTACAGTCACCCACGCACTTGTTACCTCCCGTATAAATTACTGCAATGCTCTCTACTTGGGGCTGCCCTTAAAGACCACCCGAAGGCTTCAGCTGGTGCAGAATGCGGCTGCACAGGTAGTGATGGGAGCACCCCGATACTCCCATATTACACCCCTCCTGCGTGAGCTGCATTGGTTACCGGTTGCCCTCTGGGTGAGAGTTAAGGTGCTGGTACTTACCTTTAAATCCCTACATGGCTTAGGCCTGGGATACTTGCAGGACCATCTGCTGCCGGGAACGAACTCCCATTGCCCAGTACGCTCACACAGAGAAGGCCTTCTCAGGGTACCGTCGGCTAGACAATGTCGGCTGGCGACCCCCAGGGGGAGGGCCTTCACTGTGTGAGCACCAGCCCTGTGGAACCAGCTCCCCCCTGAGCTTCGGATGGCCCCAGATCTCCAGTCCTTTCGCCGCAGCCTCAAAACACTCCTTTTCCACTTCGCTGACCTGGACTGACAGGGATTTTAATTATGTTTTTAATTTTTTAACTCTAATTTTTAATTTATTTTAATTTTAATTTTAATTTATTGTACAGGGGCCTTTAATTTTAATTTTATCTTAACTTTTGTATTTATTGTATGTTATTGTTGTTAGCCGCCCTGAGTCCTTTGGGAGATAGGGTGGCATATAAGTCCCAATAATAAATAAATAAATAAATAAATAAATTTCTTGTGTGCCTTACAAAAAGTCACAAAAGGAGATCACATGACCCCCCCAGGACACTGCAACACTCATGAATATGAACCAGTTGCCTGGCATCTGTATTTTGATCACATGACCATGGGGGATGCTGTAGCAATCGTTAAGTCACTTTTTCAGTGCTTTTGTAACTTTGAACGGTCACTAAATGAACTGTTGGAAGTCGAGGAGTACCTGTAAGATTTGGCGGAGCACTCTGATGTTTGAGTAGGATATCAGAGCTGCAGTTATGAAAGGAAAAGGAAAAACCTTAACTCCATCTAAGTTCTATTAATGCATTAATCAGTATAGTCCCTCTGATTATCTCCCCTCTCCATACTGTCCATTTGTATATTTGACCATTTCTTCTTCTGATAACAACAACAACAACAACAACAACAACAACAACAACAACAACAACAACAACAACAACAATAATAATAATAATAATAATAATAATAATAATAGTAATAATAATGTACGTCTGGCAGCGAGATCTGAATCGGCTGCACCCCAGCTTTTGGAGAGCCAAATAAACCTCTGGGGCTGTTCTCAGGTTAAAAACAAACAAAGAAAGATGTAGTTTCTTGGAAGTAACCTGTAATTTGGCTCCATTTATTCACTAGTAGCTGCTCCAGGCCAGATTGCTGGGTTTAGTGTTATGAAGAAAGAAAGAAAAAAAAGGATCAAAAGGAAATCTGTGTGCTGAGCCCTTAAAGCTGCGTGTTTCGGGGCCGTCCTACTTCCCTAATGAGGCAGAGTAATGCCAGGCTTCCAAAAGCCACAATTGGCACACCACACTGGGAAGGTAATTAGAGCAGCAACCCTGGTATCAAACTGGTGGGTTTTTCCTCTCCTCCCTTCTTCTGCTCACCGCGAAAGCCTGAATACCACTGAAACACAACACAGGGAAGCAGATATTCTTACCAAGCCATGCTATGTAAGACTTGCCTTGTTGAATATTTCTTAAGCAAGTTTTAATTGACAGCATATGTTCAACATCACATAGCAACATGTGCAAAGCACTTTACATCTGTCATCGGCTCCTGAAGCTGATCCCGCTTTAATGTTCTGGCTGCCTTTAAATGCTGGAGGGTTTTGTTTTCTGTTTACTGTCTACCCCAAGGAAGGGAGTAAGCGGACTGTCAGCAGAAATGGGCTTATTTTACCAAGATCTTAATTCTATTAATCGTTGACTGCCTTTTTTTTTTTAATGATTATTAATTTTGGGGTAAAATCGTTTGGCAAAAGCAAATACTGGAAGGAGAAGCTAGGAATGCAAATAGAATAATAGGGCAAATATCGTACACTTCCTTGGATTAAAGTTGGGGTCCTCATTGATAGACATTAATGATTTCAGATCTGCAAGGGAAGCAGAATGGAGAGAGAGAGAGAGAGAGAGAGAGAGAGAGAGAGAGAGAG
>JAKJMR010017363.1:35578-47046 GCA_024449315.1 Daboia siamensis | reverse complement strand
CTATTCTATTCTATTCTATTCTATTCTATTCTATTCTATTCTATTCTGTTTTGCCCTGCACTGCTTTGCTCTGCTCTATTCCATTCCATTCCATTCTCCGAAGCATCTGAAGGTAGGACAAGAAGCAATGGATGGAAACTAATCAACTTCCAGCTCTGTGTCATTCTGTTAGTCTGTTAGTCTGTAGTACAATATCACCATTCTCTAGAAGTAGAAAAAAATCTTACTAATTTGTATTGGAAGAAAACAGGAAAGTTTGATCAACTTCTTTGCCTCCTTTCACTGGTGTGAAGCATTTCAAATCACTGGATTAATGTTTTGTGAAGGATAAAGTAATAGTCATGAAAACAAAGAATTACTCAGTCTCTCAGTTTCAAGCTTTGAATGACATGCGCATGTAATATAAGGAGTCATCAGTTCTAAAAATTCACTTCAAAACATCAACAAAAGGTGAGAAACAAACCTCACCCTTTGCGTTGCAATGCATTTTCACTTTCTCGCACAATTAACTCTGCAAAGAATCAGCATCGGTACTCAGATCAAGTGGTGACTTGAAAACAGTGCACCTTGAAAAACAATTATTAATGGTTAAAAACACTGATTTGGAAATGTATTTATTTAAGTTCAAGCAAAGTCTAGGGCTGGTGAGTCAAAAAGGTTATTAGTTAGAGAACATGCCTTAATCATCTGACTTTCAGAAAACAATGTTTGAAGAATTAAACTGGATCAGGAAGCATAAACTAAAACCCACAGAGAGGTTTTCCTGATAATTTTGATGGACTGTATAATGTGCTATATTTGAAATTTGCTCAGACATGTATTCAGTGACAGATTATAGTTATTGGTTTAGGTCTTTATATTAGTGGATCTAAAATGTTTTAAGGTCCCCATAATTTATTCAAAGGAATCTCTCTCTCTCTCTCTCTCTCTCTCTCTCTCTCTCTCTCACACACACACACACATTCTGTCTATCCATCTATCATTTATCACCTATCTATCCATCTATCATCTATTTGTCTATCCATCCATCTATCTACCTATCTATCTATCATCTAAATTAGAACCATGTATAAACCATATGGGACGTGGTGGCTCAGTGGGTTAGGAAGCTGAGCTTGTCGATCAGAAGGTCGGCAGTTTGGTGGGTCGAATCCCGAGTGCCATGTAACAGAGTGAGCACCTGTTACTCGTCCCAGCTTCTGCCAACCTAGCAGTTCGAAAGCACGTAAAAATGCAAGTAGAAAAATAGGGACCACTACGGTGGGAAGGTAACAGCGTTTCGTGCGCCTTTGGCGTCTAGTCATGCTGGCCACATGACCACGGAGACGTCCTCAGACAAGCGCTGGCTCTTCGGCTTTGAAACGGAGATGAGCACCAGCCCCTAGAGTCGGAAATGACTAGCACGCATGTGCGGGGGAACCTTTACCTTTTAATAAACCATATACTATATTATCTTAGTTCTGAACAAGATTGTGAATGAAGAAATATATAAAAAAAAACTGTGAATAGGAAAATAACTATGTATATAACATAAAAATATGATGGATTATTTAAGTCAATTGATCCCCACCATCTTCAACAAGTTCAACTTCATCCCATCTCTTTTGGCTTTCAAGCTGAGTCAAAATTTCAGAGATTCAAAGCATGAAGCAAGATAGCTGCTAAACAAGTTTCGTGAAGTTTCTTATTTTGATAATTTTTATTCTGTTAGCAGGCTATTTAACGGTATTCTGCATTGTTATTTTTCATTTCGAAAATGGAAGTGATACCAACATTAGCTGATGGGTGGTTCTTGTACGTGAGGAAAAAGAAAATAGGTAGAAAATAACAATAATAATTAAATTATTCAAATACAAGTTTTAAAGTTTAATCTGCCCAAAACAGTCATTACCTCAAGGATACTGAGGAGGAACCTAATTTACTGATGGAAAATGTTAGTTTAATAAAGAAATTGATTAAATAAAAACAAGCACTGAATTAATGGTAGAAAAGGATAGTGATTAGGTTCTGTGTAACTCTTCATCCATGAGGTAAAAAAGAGCCACCCACCTTTGTCCTAAGTGTTCCTGATGTAGCTTCTAAAGCTAATTTATTAACCCAAATGAAGCCATTTAAATTATTCAAACTGGAAGAAAAATATCTCACTCCTTTCACTACATAGACAATTAAAAAATCAGTAAGTGTTAAAGATTTTTGAGAAACAGCTAGATACCATTTGTTAATATTACTTTTTTATTTTATTTTTTTGTATATAATACTCCAGCTAACAACTGCCTGCAGACTTTGACACATTGTTCCTAAAAAACATTAAGTTCTATAGCAATCATGGATCACCTTTGTATCTTTAGAACAAAAATGATAGATTCCACAATGCAATACACTTGTGAAGAAGAAGTATCTATTCATACTGGTAAAGAAAAGATGTTTAAAGATAGTCAATCACAAACCTGCTCTTCTCCAATTAAAGTTGAATGTGACTCATTGTAAAATATCAACTCAGGAAAGAAGCAAATTCATTGCCAGTGTATAGCTAAATAAATAAAAATATAGTTCCACTTCACGAATAATATTAACACCTTCAATTTTTCCCCCTCCCCACATAGTTTCCTTAAGAAAGCAGTCTATGTACATGTCTTTTTACCCACTTAACCTTGATATATTAGGTAAAGGTAAAGGTTCCCCCACACATGCGTGCTAGTCGTTTCCGACTCTAGGGGCTGGTGCTCATCTCTGTTTCAAAGCCGAAGAGCCAGCGTTTGTCCGAGGATGTCTCTGTGGTCATGTGGCCGGCATGACTAGACGCCAAAGGTGCATGGAACGCTGTTACCTTCCCACTGGAGTGGTCCCTATTTTTCTACTTGCATTTTTACGTGCTTTCGAACTGCTAGTTTGGCAGAAGCTGGGATGAATAACAGGTGCTCACTCTGTTACGCGGCACTCGGGATTCGACCCGCCAAACTGCCGACCTTCTGATCGACAAGCTCAGCGTCCTAACCCACTGAGCCACCGCGTCCCATTCTTGATATATTATGATGTTGTTATTGTTTTTTTAATGCAAGTATTCTTCATTCTTCTATATTTCAACATGGGAAGAAAGATTCAATTTTTGCCCCCATAGCTGACTTTTTACTTTTATTGTTTATAAGTAAATATATGTAAAATTAACCTGCTATTAAAGTATATATCATATATTTGTGTGTGTGTGTGTGTGTGTAAGAAAGATAGAGATAGAGAGAGAGAGAGAGAGAGAGAGAGAGAGAGAGAGAGAGAGAGAGAGAGAGAGAGAGAGAGAGAGAGAGAGAGAGAGAGAGAGAGAATGTATGAAATACTTTAATTGCTGGTTATTTTTACATAAGAATCACCCAGATTGTCACCTAATTAATAACAACAATCCACTTGTCACTTTGAAGGAAAAACAAGTGAAGAATCTGCATTGAACCTTGGGATTAAATAAGCTTCTTCAAGGTGAATCAATCCATTAGTTAAAGGGTAAAGGTTATTTTTTTTCCCTAATCAAGGGTTCTTTGTGCAATTATTTCTTATTGCAGGAAGTAGGCAAGAAGTGAAATTGTTTTACTCCATAACCTCCAGAACAAAATCTGAAAAGGTCAAATTTGAAAAGATCATAAAACCATGAATACATTAGTGCCTAAGATGAGCATTAATTACTTTTCAAAAGGGAACATTCCAGTAACAATTATGAAGAATGAGGAGGAGGAGAAGGAAGAGAATGGGAAACAATCGATCAATGTTCAGTCATTGACCAACCCACAGATAGATAAAGAGAGAGAGAGAGAGAGAGACAGAGAGAGAGAAGAAACAGGAGAGATTTTATTTTTCAGAAGGCAATGCTCTAAGCTTCCAGAGAAACAACAAAGAGTTTTGTGGAACTCTAAAATTCATTTCTCTCCATTTCTGAGCACCTGGAACTATGGAAGGAGCAGTGGTGGGATTCAAATATGTGAACAACTGGTTCTCTGTGTGGATGCTGCTTCCAGAAGTCCATTCTGGGCCTGGGCAACAAAAATAATAGCTACCGGTTCTGCCAAAGTGGTGCGAACCGGCTGAGTCTCACCACTGGGAAGGAGGCTCCCCATAATGTTCTCCTGACTTCCTTCTGGCCAGGTGGTTGTCCTGTGTCAGGTCACTATAGAAACAACATTGTTTCCATGGTGATCTTGCAGAGAAAGACCATTGCAACTAGAAGGGATTCAGAAGCTAGAGACAAATAACTTTGAGTTTCTTCCAGATGCATTGTAT
The DNA here is from genome assembly GCA_024449315.1 of Daboia siamensis. Taxonomy (NCBI): domain Eukaryota; kingdom Metazoa; phylum Chordata; class Lepidosauria; order Squamata; family Viperidae; genus Daboia; species Daboia siamensis. The sequence goes on along the minus strand of JAKJMR010017363.1, from coordinate 42,786 downwards.
CACATGATCAACAATATTCCTAGGGATTTTTGCCCACCAGTTATGGTAGCTATCAATACTTCCCCAATGTTGTTGTTGTTGTTGTTAGCTGCGAAGTCATGTCCGACCCATCGCGACCCTATGGACAATGTTCCTCTAGGCCTTCCTGTCTTCTACCATCTTCTGGAGTCCATTTAAGCTCATGCCTACTGCTTCTCCAATATACATAATCAAAAGGAAGAAAAGAACACCACTCATTTGTTAAGTAAGAAATAAGATATCTTCTCCTCAAAGTCCTGATAAGGTTTTCCCAAACTGTAGTATTTTTTTTTTCATAACTGTTTTGTGGCCTATGCGTATGAGGGAGAAAAGGAAGACGGGAGAGAGATGAATAGAAATTAAACAAATTTTACTTAAATGTATTAATAATTAATTAATTTGCATTCTTGGTCCATTTTATTTCAATTTGTACACTTGGACTGGGATTACAGTACACCTGGACAAGGATGTGAAGTTCCTAACACTTGTACGTACATGGTGTACACATCTTATACACATGCTACAAACATGTGCTGAAGTTCTGGGGAGAAAAAAGTTATCTGAAGGGATTTTTTTTCCCCTCTCCAATAGACAAATAGGGAAAATCATATTTGAAATGATTTTTGAATCTCACATGCCCCAAACTATTGGAGCCTATAGACCTGGTAAGTGAAGACGTCAGATTTCTTGCAGATTACAGCTCCAATCAAAATCAATCTCTCCCATAATATAATTGGAGTGTTAAAATAATCCCAGTGAGACTATTCTTTATTTTCCTTCTGTGATCATTCTTATTCTTTTTCAGTCTGCAATTTAGAAGAAAATTGATTTGATAGAATAGAGCTTGGGGGTGGGGGGAGAAAAAAGAAAGAAAAACACTCTGTTTCTTCATTACGAACTGAATTAAAAATTGCAAAACTAAACCTGTCTACTACATTTAGCAGTTATGCTCCAAAGAAAGTTTTTTTTTTCACAGTAGAAAATCTTTAGTGTAGTATTAAACATGCCAATAAGCTGTCTGCAGTGCTGGAGGCTAGTTAGCATTTTTACTGTATTAGCCTTTGCAACAACAGGCTTTTATTAATTACCAATTTATATCCATTGGCTAATACACAGGTCACCAGTTAGTGGATCATGTTGACATGAGTAGGGTGTTCTCTCTGGGCGTATGTAGAGGTGTGTTTTCACCAAGAGCATTTTTTTTTAAGCTTCATCAAATTTTGCTCGTAGTAATTAAAATAAGCATGTAGCATAACCATTTATCACGGCAAGCAGGAAAGCCTAAGACACTTACATGGTGTCACTTTTCATAAAAGGTAGTATCTGATGGTAGTTGTAATAACATTTTCATTTCCTATCATCGAGTCTAATTAAGAGAAACTGGTTATTTACCTGTCAGCAAGAAAGGAGGGATAATTTGCAAAAGAAAAAGGCAAGCTGAGTTGATCAAATTGCTAAAGTCTTCCAGGCTGCTAAGGGGAAATTCCATACAGTGTTAGATTCCATTTAAAGTGTCATCGGCAATTCCATCTCAAAGCATATACAGTATGTCTGCTGGCTTCCCGTCTCTGCTGAAACAGAAAAGGATCTCAGTTTAAAAGGGTTTCGAAAGGAGCAAGGACACTGTAATGTAACAGATCCTGGGAAAGATCCACCACGGATCACTTAAAACCAGGGAGATCTTCCTTCAAATTTATGTTGTGCCATGGATGGCTAAAATTAATTCTCAGCAGTACTGCACAGAATTGTTTAACTGACAAGACAAGAGGGGTTATTAATCATGACCAATCTTCCTTAGCCTTGTTGAATTAGATGGATACAGATATAGATATGTAAATTCTTAATGCAAATGGAAATCACTCATAACAAACTAAGTAACATTTATTGTCTCAATTTCTTGTTTTAATTTCCTCTGTTCCACTGAATTATTTTTTTTCTGATTTTCTAACTTTCTTGATCTGTTCTCTAGTTGTGCTCTTATATTCTGCTCTACTATTTTATTTTTATTTATTTATCAAATTTATTCCCCATCCAGCTTGCCACAGAGTAACTCTCTGCGGCTTTTATTAATTTTATTTTCACTTCAGCAACTTCTAAATCCTTTTCTTAGAAGCACTGACTGTCTCATGAGCAGCTACTTACTGCAGTATATATGCATATACATATACAATGTGTTTACATACCTACATATTTGTTGTTGATATTTTTTGTCCAACATTTATTCTTAGCAGAAACCATTCCATCAAGCAACAGAAATCAAATCTAAGAAACAAAATTCCACAGGAACAAAAAAAGGGAAGAGAGAATATAAGAGAGAAAGTTTTTTTTTTTTTTCCCTGAAAAGCACACGGTTGACATTTTTATCTTTTTTTTTTTTTTTTTGGCCATTTCACGTAGCTGAGATTAATTTTCTTTATGCATGCTAAGCTAACAGGAAAGAAAGCTGTCTTCTCTAAATAGATCACAAATCCGAGAGAGGATGGGATATTCAGGCTAACTATGGAGAGATAAGGGACGTAGTGGCTCAGTGGGTTAGGACGCTGAGCTTGTCGATCAGAAGGCTGGCAGTTTGGCGGGTCGAATCCCGAGTGCCGCGTAGCAGAGTGAGTGCCTGTTACTCGTCCCAGCTTCTGCCAACCTAGCAGTTCGAAAGCACGTAAAAATGCAAGTAGAAAAATAGGGACCACTACACTGGGAAGGTAACAGTGTTCCGTGTGCCTGTTAGTCATATGGTTACAGCCTAACTGGTTGGGTTGGCAATATATAAGCCATGATTTGTAATGTATTATATCCCTTTAAATGTGTAATGATTGGCCAACGCTGTGTTCTTTCAATGGCCATAAGAGGAAGCTAGAGACATAGCTTCTCTCTGTGTGTGTTAGTTACATTGCTTGCCTTTGGCGTCTAGTCATGCCGGCCACATGACCATGGAGACGTCCTCGGACAAGCGCTGGCTCTTCGGCTTTGAAACGGAGATGAGCACCAGCCCCTAGAGTCGGAAACAACTAGCATGCATGTGCAGGGGAACCTATGGTTTTTTTACCTATGGAGAGATAAAGAATAAATCAAGGAAAGAAGCCGGTAAGCAAAACCCTTTGTGTAGAAGACCATTCTGTTTTCTTCACTGTTTCTTCAATATCAGGGAAACAAAGGAGCAAATCCTTTTTGATCAAAATGAAGTGAAAATGAAGCGTTGGCCTCTTGTCATGGTTTTCCATGAACATTTGGGGAGGGAAGACTGTTTAGCCTTCTTGAAAAACAGTAGAAGTAGTCTTTGATTTACCACAGTTCATTTAGTGATCATGCAAAGTTACAACAGCACTGGAAAAAGTGACTTGTGACCTTGGAGTCCTAGTGGACGATCACTTGACTATGAGCCAGCTGTGTGCAGCCGCAGCCAAAAAAGCTAATACAGTCCTGGGTTGTATAAACAGAGGCATAGAATCAAGATCACGCGAAGTACTAGTACCGCTTTACAAAGCCTTAGTAAGACCAGACCTGGAATACTACAACCAATTATGATCACCATGCTACAAAAATCATGTTGAGAGTTTAGAAAAGAAAAAAAAAATCAGAGAAGAGCAACTAAGATGACCAAAGGCCTGGAGACTAAAACATACGAAGAATGGCTGTGGAACTTGGATTTGGCTAGTCTAAAGAAAAGAAGAAATAGGGGAGACATGATAGCAGTAATCCAGTATTTGAGGGGCTGCCACAAAGAAGAGGGGGTCACCTTATTCTCCAAAGCACCTGAAGGCAGGACAAGAAACCATGGTTGGAAACTGATCAAAAAGAAAAGCAACCTGGAATTAAGGAGAAACTTCCTAACAGTGAGGACAAGTAACCAGTAGAACAGCTTGCCTTCAGAAATCATGGGGGCTCCATCACTAGAGGTTTTTAAAAAGAGGCTAGACAGTCACTTTTCTGAGATGGTATAGATTCTCCTCCTTGAGTGGGGGTGGACTATAAGACCTCCAAGGTCTCTTCCAGCTCTGTTCTATTCTATTTTTTCACACTTACGGCAATTTGCACTCTTGGCACCTGGAGACTCATATTTATGATGGTTGCAGTGTCCCAAGGTCACTTGATCACCTTTTGCAACCTTATGGCATGCAAAGTCAATGGGAAAGTCAGATTCACTTAATAACCATGTTATTAACTTAGCAACTTCAGTGATTCACTTCAGAATTGGGGTACGAAAGGCAGCCAAAGGGGACAGAATTCACTTAACAAATGTCTCACTTACCAACATAAATTTTGGGCTCAGTTGTGATCATAAGTCAAGGACTACCTGTGCTGAAGCGAAATGTAAACAGTGGCACCTGTACAACTTTTTTTTACATAGATATGTTTTATATCTTTTCAGGGATACTGTATAAGGCTATACACATTTCCCTAGTTACAACAGACTATTAAGGCAGGACTGACAATTTCTACATCAATCAGTTATTAATTGATCCAAAGGTGAAGATGTGTAGGTTCTATATTCTGGATTTAATGAAAGTTCAAATTGGTTAGTTCTTAATGTGGTCTTACCTTAATAGAATTTTGCATGTGTTTGGGGTTTATTATTTTAGCTACACTACATCACAGTTTCGATGTATCCATTTTATTACTATTTCATTCCTAAGATGCTCTGGTTTATGAGTGCAATAATAAGCTAAACTGAAAATCCCTTAGTTTCTCATGTAATTTCCTTCCCAGCCAAAGGAGGTGTAGCTTACTCAATTTTTCACTGGAGTTTTTGCAAATCAAATCAAACCCTGATTACCTCTATAAGGCCAACAGTCAGAGAGAGAGAGAGAGAGAAAGAGAAAGAGAGAGAGAGAGAGAGAGAGAGAGAGAGAGAGAGGGAAGTGTAAAACCGGTAAAATGGAAATCTCTTAAGTCTCAAAAGAAATGCAAATGTTCAGATCCAAGGAGAAGTGGATGGTGCACCTTGAGGCCTAGAATTGGGCAATTTGGAAAGAAAGATGTATCTGAACAACTGTCAGACAGGAGAAGCAAGAGTCTTATGTCATATATGTGTAGGAATACTAGGCTTCCAAAAGTTTCCACAGTTGATCCTTTAAATGACATTCATAGAAGAGCAGGGTGAGCTGGGGGTGGGGGGAATTAAGTATGTCATCAGCTTAGCCTCCAAATCCAGCTCTCCTTAAATTCTGTTGGTGTTATCTAGCACCAATTTAGTGCTGACTGGTAGTTGACTAAGATTCTTGTGTATAGGCTTGAATAAATCTTCTGTTCTGCAATTTTTAAAAATAATAAAATAACCTTTATTGTATTTTTTTTTACTGTGGGCACACTGAGACACCTTAAAAATGAAATTCTGTTGCTTGCTCTCAAAATACATAATACATAACACACATTTAAACATGCTTTATACAACATTTAAACATGCTTTATACAACACACACACACACACACACATAAACCTTCACCTTTACATATAAATAATATGTAATAATTAATCACTGTCCATCTTGAATATATAACAGAAGGAGGAAGCTTGAGAGTTCACAAGGTTAATGCTGTATGGAACGAAACTGTGATTGAATCTGGATGTTTTTCTTCAGATACCACAAAGCCTCCTCCCAGAAGGTAACAAGGAAAATAGGTCGTGAAGAGGGTGTGTAGCATCCCAGATAATCTTATGGACCCTGTTCAAGCAACACTTCTGTGCTGTGTCCTGGATGGGAGGGAGGGAACTGCCAATGATCTTTTCGACCATCCTCACCACTCTCTGCACCGCCTTCCTGTCTGAAGCAGTGAAGCTTCCAAACCAAACTGTGATGCTGTATGACAGGAGGCTCTCGATCATCCCCCTGTAGAAAGTGGTCAGGACAGGGGAAGGAAGATGTGCTTTTCTCATGTGATGCAGAAAATGCAGGCGCTGCTATGCCTGCTTCAACAGTAAAATTTAATGTTTAGCCATGATCCCTTGGACCTGACACACTGGAGCAACATGCCACTAGATAGCACAGCAACAAGACAATTCCAGAGGGTTACTTGCATGTGGGAAAGTACATTTTCAACTGATCTCTGAATTCAGAAACTGAGAAATGGTTCCATTAAAGGCTATTTCCAAGTGAGATTCAATAAAATGCTTCTTTCCCCCAACATGAAGCGCTTTTATTTTTTTTTTGGGGGGGGGGGGGAAACAACCTAAAATAAAAATGTCATTCCTATAAATGTTAACCATGATGATTTAAATCACACAAGTTGTTCCAGTATTACTGAAAAACATGATTGAATTAATGTATTTTACTTGGGAAATTCACCAGAGAATTATGAAAATACATTTGCATTTCATACTTGAGTAGTTCTTGGTTAACATCTTTCTTTTATTTCATATTAACATGTATTCGGTGCAGTATTTTCCTAGGCATTAATGCTAATCTATTTTAAATATAACCTTTCTGTAGAATTTCAAGTTTATACAGATTATTTTTTCTTGTTGTTTATCATCTGATAAAATAGGTTTGGGGCCGATTCAGAGAATATTAAAGACATGGCATGTTTTTCATCTAATGCTTAACTAGAGAAATATGATCATGTACGTTTAATTAAGACTTCTGATCCTTTAAGATGATTTGGAAATAGAAAGAATTGCAATCTGGAAAATATTCTTTGCTCTGAAAAGTCTAGGAAAGGTGGGGAAACATCCACTTTTACCCAAACAAATGAAGCAAACATTCCTATTTTGTTGACTGTGTTTTATGGTCAGAAAAAAAAGTACAGGCAGTCTTTGGCTTAGGATCACAATTGTGTCCAGAACTTCCAATATTCAGGAGGACAATTCTTAAATGAATTTTGCCCCATTTTATGACCTTTCTTGCCACAGTTGTTAAGTGAATCACTGCAATTGTTTAGTTAGTAAGATGATTGTTCAACGAATCTGGCTTCCCTGTTGACTTTGCTTGTCTGAAGGTCACAAAAGGGGACCACATGACCGCACAGGACACTGCAACCGTCATAAATGAGTTAGTTGGCAAGTGTCCAAATTTTCATCATATAACTATGGGGATGTTGCAACGGTTGTAGGTGCAAAGATGGTCATATGTCACTTTTTCCGGCACCTTTGTACATTTGAACGATCACTGAAAGAATTGTGGACTATCTGTAAGTAAGTAAGTAAATAAGGAAAGAAAGAAAGAAAGAAAGAAAGAAAGAAAGAAAGAAAGAAAGAA
>JAKJMR010017360.1:0-12676 GCA_024449315.1 Daboia siamensis | reverse complement strand
GTACATTGTGCTGTTTAAGTGTTCCCTTTATTTTTCGAGCAGTATATTATAATATATGGTATTAGACTTTATACCTTTGTTCTTTAGTGCATCACTGGAGACCAGAAAGATGATGATTCTCAACTATCAAAAGGCCCCAAATCAAGTTACAAAAATAATCTAAACTTGCCATTGTTGTTGTTGTTAGCTGCGAAGTCGTGTCTGACCCATCGCGACCTTATGGACAGCGTTCCTCCAGGCCTTCCTGTCCTCTACCATCTTCTGGAGTCCATTTAAGCTCACGCCTACTGCTTCAGTGACTCCATCCAGCCACCTCATTCTCTGTCGTCCCCTTCTTCTATTGCCCTCAATCTTTCCCAGCATTAGGCTCTTCTCCAGTGAGTCCTTCCTTCTCATTAGGTGGCCAAAGTATTTGAGTTTTTTTTTTTTTTTTATTTTTTTTTTATTAAAAAGTTTTTCAATACATTTTAATTATAACATCCCATTCCCCACCCCTCCCCCACCCTCTCCCACCCTCTTACCCTCCCTCTCCCCCCTCCCCCCCCCGGACTTCCCAGAGCTAGATACAAGGTATAAAAAATAAAATAACCAATCATAAACACCCATATGCTAACAATAATAACCTATTAACTCTCTCGCGCTTTAGCTCTTATAAATTGACTACAAGCAATATACTTATTCAAATGCTTAATAAAACTTTTTAGTCCCATATTTATTCTGGATGTAATCAATCCATTTCTTCCACTCCACAATATATCGTTGTTGAGTATGGTCTTTCAAATATGCTGAAATCTTTGCCATCTCCGCCAGGTTGGAAACTTTTAAAGTCCATTCCTCTAAAGTCGGCAGTTCTTGCTTCTTCCAATATTGGCCTATTAAAAGTCTCGCTGCCGTAATTAAGTTCAACATCAAATTAATGTCCAACACAGTAGTATCAGTAATAATACCCAGTAAAAACAATTGCGGACAAAACTTTATCCTTTTCTTAAATATCTTCTGCATATTCCACCAGATTTTAATCCAAAATGGTTTGATCTTTTTGCAAGTCCACCATATATGAAAATACGTTGCGTCTTCGCCACCACATCTCCAACATTTAGGCTGATAGTTTGGATACATACTTGCTAACTTTCCAGGATCTAAATGCCATCTGTAAAACATTTTATAAAAGTTCTCTCTTAAATTTTGAGCTTGCGTAAATTTCACATTTCTCACCCAGATCTTTTCCCAAGTGTCCATTGTGATGACTTCCTGAATGTTCTGTGCCCATTTTATCATACAGTCCTTAACAATTTCTGTTTCTGAGTCAATCTCTATCAATGCAAGATATATCCGTTTGATATGCGCTGGTCCCTGATTTCTAATTTGTTTTACCAGATTTTCATCATCCCTCAAAAAACCAATCTTCTGATCTTCTTTCCACCTGGCTTGTAATTGTCCATATTGAAACCAAGTTTGTACAATCTTTTTTTCTCGTAGAAGATTGTATGACTTCAAACACCACACATTCCTCTCCAAAGTCAAAATTTCCTTATATGTAATCACATCATGTTTAAATCCAACATTTATATTCTCTATTGCGTGTTTGGGTATTGCCCATAACGGTATCTTATAATTTAATTTTTGTCTGTGCTTTTTCCAAACTCTCAACAAAGCATACCTCAAAATATGCATTTTAAAAACATTATCTACCTTTTTGTCATATAGTAAATATGCGTGCCAACCAAATAACAAGTCATGCCCTTCAAGATTTAAGAGTCTCCCCTGTGTCAAATTAATCCAATCACTTATAGCTGATAATGCAGCAGCTTCATAATATAATTTAAAATTGGGCATTCTTAGGCCACCTCTTTCGCGTGTATCCTGCATAATTTTAAATTTGACCCGTGGCCTTTTCCCTGCCCAAACAAATTTATTGACACCCTTCTGCCACTCCTCCAAATTTGAATCCTTTTTGAGAATGGGTATCATTTGGAACAAAAATAAAAATTTTGGCAGAACATTCATTTTTACTGCTGCAATTCTTCCCAATAATGATAGTTGTAATTTTTTCCAACTATCCAATTCTTTTTGCACTTTATTCCATAACTTTTCATAATTATTTTTATATAATTTAACATTTGAGGGTGCTAGATATACCCCCAAATATTTAACTCTTTCAACAATTTCAAATCCAGTTAAGCTTTCTATAAAAACCTTTTGTGATACTGTCATATTTTTAGATAAAATTTTAGTTTTTTGTATGTTAATCTTAAATCCAGAAACTTTCCCATATTGAAATATTAACTCCATCAATTCCATAACAGAATTTTCTGGGTGTGTCAAAGTAATAACCAGATCATCCGCAAAAGCCCTCAATTTATAGTCCTGATCTCTTATTTGAACTCCCTTAACTATTTCCGAATTCCGTATTTTAATCAGTAATATCTCCAATGTTAAAACAAATAATAAAGGTGATAACGGGCAACCCTGCCTCGTACCCTTTTCAATATTGCATATTTCAGTCAAACTATTATTAACAATTATTCGAGCTGTTTGCTTCTGGTATATTGCCCTAATTGGTTGTAGAAATTCATCCCCAAAATTCATTTTATCTAATACTTTCAACAAAAATTTCCAATCCAATTGATCAAAAGCTTTTTCAGCATCCAAAAAGATCAATACTGCAGGGATCTGGTTATTCCTTTCCAAAAATTCCAACAAGTCGACTATATGTCTCACATTATTTTTCATTTGTCTACCACTTATAAACCCAGTTTGGTCACCATGAATCACCTGTTGCAATACCCTCATAAGTCTACTAGCTAACACCTTAGCAAATATCTTGTAGTCCGTATTCAAAAGTGAAATTGGCCTATAATTTTTTGCTTGAGTAACATCCTGATCTTCTTTAGGAATTAAAGAAATAAAAGCAGTTTTCCAAGACGGGGGTACTCCTCCCCCCTTTTGAATTGTCTGAAACAGTTCCTTTAATGGCTTTATCATCTCAAACTGTAGATTTTTATAATACACAGCAGTCAAACCATCGGTGCCTGGCGCTTTACCTACTTTTAACTGTTTAATTGCCAAATATATTTCTTCCTCAGTTATCAACTGATTCATTTCTTCTTTTTGCTCTTGCGTAAGAACCGGAATATTAAAGTCTTTTAAATATAAATCAATGTCCGTTTCGTTAATCTTGTCGCTAGCATATAATTTAGAAAAAAAATCAACAAAAGTTTCCTTAATAAGATTCTGTTGATACACAATCTTTCCCTTATGTTCTATTTTGTCTATATTAGAAACCCTTTGCTTCTTTCTTAACATATATGCTAACCATCTGCCTGGTTTATTGGCATTGCAAAAAGTATTATGCCTTGCAAACCGTAGATTAGTTGCCACCTGATCAGCCATTAACTTATCAAATTGTCCTCTTAATAACTTAATAGTCTCTTTAATCTTCACATCCGATGGATTCAAAATTAAAGCCTTTTCTTTTTCTTTAATCTCTGTCTCTAATTCTTTCCTCCTAAATTCCAAATTGCGTCTATATTTGTTATTAAGATATATCAACACTCCTCTCATATATGCCTTACTAGCATCCCATACCATTTCCATAGAAGTACCCTTATGCATATTCAATTCAAAAAAAACCTTCATCTGTTTCTTACACTCTTCCACATTTTTCTGATTTCTGAACAGATTCTCATTTAAACGCCAGGAACATCGTTCTCTAATGTCGTTTCCAATCTCCAACCAAACTGGACTGTGATCAGACATAGTCTTTGAACAAATCTTTATCCTCTTGGTTCTAAAAAAAAGATCATTAGACAATAATATAAAATCAATCCTGGAAAAAGATTGGTGTCTATCAGAAAAAAAAGTATAGTCTCTTTCTTGTAAATTTCTCTCCCTCCAGACATCACGTAATTCCATATCGTCCATCATCTCAAAAAAAGATTTAGGCAATTTAGCATGACTTGGGGTACTTCTGTAGGATCCACTCTTATCCATTTGCACGTCCAAAACACCATTCCAGTCTCCCATAAAAATAAAAGATTTGTAATCCAATTGGGTAATCCTGCTGTGTAATAAACTATAAAAGTCAGCTTGCTGTTGATTAGGTGCATATAATCCAACCAGAAGAATTCTTTTACCTTCTAATAACAAGTCCACAATAACATATCTTCCTTGTTGATCAGCTTCAATTAATTCTGCCGTAATTGTATTTTTGACATAAATAACCACTCCATTTTTCTTGTTAACTGCAGACGCAATAAATTGTGTACCTAATCTTGAATTTGATAAATACTTTTGGTCCATAACTCTAATATGTGTTTCTTGTAAACAAATAACGTCAGTCTTAAATTGCTTTAAATATTGAAAAATTTTCTTTCTCTTTTGTGGTGAATTTAATCCATTAACGTTCCAAGTTAGAAACTTAGTGACCATTTCTGGCAACCCGAAGCTTTTGAAGCGCGTCATCCAAAATCCCTTTTACATTTTTAGGTCGCGCTCCTCCCACAGCTTGGCTATAGGTACATTTTGGAAGTTCCACAACAATCTGCTGGTCTAGGTCTTGCTCACGTCTGGCTCGTCTCGAAGCAGCTCGAGTTACCCTCTGGTCCTTTGCTTCCTCTAATGTTGAAATTTGAATCACTCCTGCTGCAGTCTCTTCTATTTGTGTTCCTTCAGCATCATATGACTTTCCCTCCTTTGTTGGTTCCAGAAGTGGTATGGGGATTGCTTTTAAAACATTGCTATAGAAATCACGTGCCTGCAGGACTGTAGCAAGACGGTATCTGGTATCTTCAAACATTACCACCATACCCACTGGAACCTCCCATCTAAACCTGACATCACGTCGCTTAAGCTCCTGTGCCAGAAATGCAAATTCCTTTCGTTTCCTTAAAATTTTTGGAGGAATCTCTTTCAAAACCAAAACTTCTTGGTCTGCAATCACAAGCTTTGTATTATAAGAAACTTGAATAACTTCATTCCTGATTGCTCTCTTTGTAAAATAAACAACCACATCTCTTGGTAATTTCCTTTGTCTCGCAATCCAGGAGTTAACACGGAAAATTTTGTCTATATCTTCTGCAATTTCTTCAGCTGGCCTTCCCAGCACGTCTTCGAGAGCAACAGAAACCAATTTTTTCAAATCTTCCTTTAAATTCTCCTTAAGGCCCCTTATCCTCACAGCAAACTCCATTTCATGATATTGTACCAATGTCAGGTCATAATCAATTTTATCCACCACATTTTCAGTCTCTAATATCTTTGCATCCAATTTAATATTATTTTGAGTAAGGTCCTCCACTCTTTCGTCAAGGCGCTCAATACATGTCGCCATGCCTTGAAATACATGCAAGATTTCCTCCCTTATTACTGAAAACTTTTCTGTCAGCTTCTCATCCATCTTCTCATCTATCATCACAGCCAAATGCTGTGAGTGTTTTTCCAAAGCATCTTCCAAAACTTTTACTGTTAAGACAGGCGAAGGTAAAGGTGCAGGAGGTGCTAACACTTGCGCTGAAGATTGCGGCAGAGGGGAAGCCCCCGTAGTTTTAGAAAGTTTAGAAGAAGATTTAGCCGCCATCTTTTCCCTCTTTTGCAACTACGCACTTTCACTTTCTAGGTCTTCTATGTGGATTGAGCCAAAGTTCAAAAGTTCACTTACTCCTTAATCTCTTGCATCGCTCTGCCTGCATTCATAATCTTCCAAAGTCCATTCTTGTAGGCAGGGATGGTTGCGTTCGCCTTGTTCTGCTCCCGGAAAAACGGAGCAGACACGCTGCGCAGCCCGGAGAAATCCAAGCTTCGGGGGGGGCTCAATCTTCCAGCCGCCAGAACTTTAAGTCCTGGCGGCCCCAGAGAGCCCCTCCCCTACTTGGATACTCACCCCCTCCTCTTCTCCCGAGGAGGGGGCTTCCGAACCGCCGAAACAGCTGATCGGCGCTGTTTTCGGCGGTTCTACAAAGCCGCGAAGCTGACAAGCTAAAATCAGCTGTCGGCGGCGGCGCCTTGCCACCCGGAAGACGTATTTGAGTTTTAACTTCAGGATCTGGCCTTCTAAAGAGCAGTCAGGGTTGATCTCCTCTAGGACTGACCGGTTTGATCGCCTTGCAGTCCAAGGGACTCGCAGGAGTCTTCTCCTGCACCATAGTTCAAAGGCCTCATTTCTTTGGCACTCAGCCTTTCTTATGGTCCAACTTTCACTGCCATATATTGCAACTGGGAAGACCATAGCCTTGACTATATGCACTTTTGTTGACAGGGTGATGCCTCTGCTTTTTAGTGTGCTGTCTAGATTTGCCATGGCTTTCCTCCCGAGGAGCAAGCGTCTTTTAAACTTGCCATTAGATACAACAATTTTAAAAGTCAAATATTTAATAAGTATCAGATAATAGACCTATAACCAACTCATTGATTTATTAATAAAATCATAGTATCTCAATTTTATAAAATATGGCCAATTTGCTCATCAACCCTGCAAATGTAAAGGTTAGCTGGTCAAACCATCAGAGAAAATAATCAATCAAGCATCAAAACATAACAAAGTAATGTTTTCCCCTGATATGGAAGCCAATAGCACAACAAGAGAAAGAAGTTGCAGAATAAATCTAATACTGAGTCTGCTTCTTTGGAACCAGTAAAATACTTGTAGGCTGATGAATTAGGTAATAATCCAAAGAATCCAATAGAGTTTAAAAGGAACATAAGTTAACCCAAAACTCACCAATAAGTAATTCCAGAAATAGGAATCACTTTATTTGGCAAGGAAGGATTACTAGATCAAATTGATATTGTAGACTGTCTACTTTCAGAATATAGACTTAAGCACACCATTCTGGAAATAATTTCCTGGAATATTGTTGGTTTAATAAGTGTGATGATATTTCTTTTATTGAATACTTAAGCAGTTTTGATATTATTCTATTACAGGAAACTTGAGTGCACAGTCAAAAACCCATTTCACCCTACTTCAAATTTCACTCCTGCACACTTTGTCATTATTTTAAAAAATAATTTGAAGTCATATTTCCAAGAGGGAATGGATGCAGATCAAGATTGCACTTTTTTTTTTTTAAAAAAAAATGTACATGATAGCTGAGGGAACTTTTTATTTCATGGCCAGTCTAGAAAGCTCTAGAGAAACCTTCTCCAAAGCATCTGGCTTTGTGGAAAATGAAGTGATCTTTGCAAAGATGAAAAATACTTGGAAGACATACTGTGAAGACAGCACAATTTCCCATGCGGTGTCTGTAAATTTCTAAGGGAAGGATTAACACATTTATAGCTAGTGTTTTGTTCCACCGTGGATTCTTCTTGGAGTCAAACTTCAAGATTTGTCTCTAGAAGAATTCAAATTAGAGTAATAGAGTTAGAAGGGAACAAGAAGGAGACCCTGTACTATTCCAGACAAATGGCTGTCCAGTCTCTTCTTAAAATCCTCCAGTGATGGGGGCACCCAGAACTTCTGGAGGCAAGTCGTTCCACTGATTAATTGTTCTCACTGTCAGGACATTTCTCCTTGGTTTTAGATTGGTTCTCTCCTTGATTAGTTTCCATCCATGGCTTCTTGTCCTGCCTTCAGGTGCTTTGGAGAATCGGTTGACCCCCTCTTCTTTGTGGCAGACCCTCAAGTATTGCAGCATCTTTATCGTGCTTCATTAATCCTTCTAGCCATTAATTCATGGCAAAATCCTTTTATATCCCTAGAAGGAAATGCCTCAGATGGAATTGCTCATCTGCAGTTTTACATCTTCTAGTTTAAATTTAATCAACTAAATATTTCACCATGATTGATTTTTCCCCTTACAAGTAAAGCAATAGGCATTGCTGTTCTCCTACCAACCCTAATCTTGGATACTATTAAAAAGTACTAGAGAACCAGGAAAAAAAATGTTTCAGGGGACATATCTGTCTTATGTATTGCTCAGATTGACTATCTTTGCTGCATTCATTTGAAACAAGTTTAATGTCTCCCAGCTGCATTGTACTCAACAGATTTACCCATACTTTTAACAAAATTCAGCTGGAGACCTGATTAGATTTGTATCCAGATTTATTGCTGAGTGACCAAATTACAGAAAAACGAACAAAATAAAACAGAAAGGGTGTTTTACAGACATATCTCTGCAACCTATGGCTGGCATATAAGATACTTGAAAATCTTACAATCTATTCTGTTATTTTTTGATGCCCTCTGTAGTTGAAGGGAAAGATCACCATTCATTAAATGTTAGGTGAAAATAATGAGTTTGCTATGCACCACAATATTTGTCATTCACATCACAGTATGTGATTTTAAATGTCAAATGTGTTAGAATTAATGTGTGCAATTGAAGAGAGAAAATTTTGTCTTGTGTGGAAGCTGCCAAGAAAATGCTCTGCTATATTTTGGGATTCTAAAGAGGGGTACCACTTTATAATCCCTTGGACCACACTTGGAATATTGGATCCAATTCTAATTGCCACGATACAAAAAAGATGTTGAGACTCTAGAAAGAGTGCAGAGGAGACCAACGAAGATGTTTAGTGGACTGGAGGCTAAAACATGAAGAATGGTTGCAGGAATTAGGTATGTACAGTTTAATGAAAAGAAGGATTAGAGGTGATATGATAGCAGTTTTCCAATATCTGAGGGGCTGCCACAAAGAAGAAAGGAGTGGGGAATCAACCTATTCTCCAAAGCACCTGAATGCAGGAGAAGAAGCAATGGATGGGACCTAATCAAGGAGAGAAGTAAGCTAGAACCAAGGAGAAATTTCCTGACAATAATAATTAATCAATGGAAAGACTTGCCTCCAGAAGTTTGAGTGCTCCAACACTGGATGTTTTTAAGAAGTGATTGGACAATCATTTTTCTGAAATGGTATAGGTTTCCTGCTTGAGCAGGGGGTTGGAATAGAAGACCTCCAAGGTCCCTCCCAACTGTGTTATTCTGTTATTCCATTCCCAACGAACATTCTCCATTTGGAACTTTAGAACTTCCAGCCTTAATTTACTTACAATTTGGAAGAACTCTTACGTACAAAAGTGTCTTGCTCCCAAGGGCTGTTAATTTCTGCACTTGTGGAGGCAACTTTCTTGTGGATTCAGCAAATGAATGTGGGTATAGACTCTCCATGATTTCTTATAACCTTTTGCTCATGGCAATACTATCAGTTCTCATCCTCTAGTCTAGCCCCTTGTTTCTTAAAATAATAGCCTAGAGACTAAGGAGGAACAAATCTGTTAATTTATATGGAGGAGTTTTGTGACCTTTGGTAAATTCTCACTAATCTGCATTGGCCAAGTTCTAGCAGTGCAATTACTTCTAACATAACGTGATTCTGTCAAGCTTATGTCATGTATTTAAACTTAATCCCCTGTTGTAAGCAGCAATGCAATTTAACTCATTCATGACAAATAGCAGTCTGGTCCTCAAACATATCCAGCAGAGGGAAGCTAATCACAAGTTTAAATTGTTCCCCACCCCTAAAGTCAAAATAGAAAAAAGATGAGGCCCATAATTTGCTCCCATAATTCACCATGAGTTCAAACTTCATTGTGCATGAAAATGACTCATAGACAGCCTTTCAAAGGGAGAGACATTATAGCGATAGTCTCTTTTTGAAGTACGATGATTATCAACTTGGTGACAGGATGGCTACAGGAATGTCTTGTGTTGTCCTTTCTTTCATTGTATTCATGTCTCCAGAGTCTCCCTGGCTCACCACACTTCAAACTAATTTCAGGAGATGTCACAAAAACATGCCTTTGATGAAGCATTTTTGTATTTGTGTTCCTGTCCTTGTTAAGAGGAAACTCCTCCCCTTCAGAAGGTTTTTTTCCCATTGGGAACTTTAGAGAAATCAACCAAACTTTTTTTGCTGACAGATTTGAGGAAGAGTTTCAGTTCATGGGTTCTTGGTGTTCAACCCATTTTGTGCCCATTAATATAAAGATGGAGCTTTCCCATTAATTGATGACCAGAGAATCTGTCCCTATCACAATACCAAATGAGAACAGCTATTGCTACAATAGATCAGTTCTGTCTTTTTGTTGTCAATTTTGTGACATTATATCACATTGATCTAAGGGATCACCTGATTTTGCCAAATTCCTTCAGATCTTAGTTGTTCACCATTAACTGCTGGAACAATAATTCTGTTTCTGAGAGTTAATCTAGCAGGAAAGCAGGACTTTGCGTGCTAGTTAGTTAAACTTTAATCAATCATTGATCAAGGGCTGGTCATGCTTTGGATTCAGTCTCCAAAATTGTTTCTAAGAGATGGGAATACAAACTTTTCATCTATCTGCAAAAATGGAAAGCAACTGGGTCTTTTATTGCAGGATTGTGTGACAGCTGCAGTAAGCAGCTGTATTATATAAGAAAAAAGGTATAGTTGCTTTAAGTCAGCTGGATTATATAAGGAAGGCAGCTGTATTATAAAAGAAAAACTCCATGCTGGCTGGGAAATTCTGGGAGTTGAAGTCAATACATCCTAAAATTGTTTAAATATTTTTTGGAGATTCAATGTGAAGCACTGAACAGCCTACTCTGGAATGCCTTGGTAATACAGTAGCCCTTGACTTAAAACAGTTCATTTATTGGATATTCAAACTCAAACTGGCCCTGAAAGAAATGACTGATTACCATTTTTTACACGATCATTGCAACATCCACATGATCACGTGATTAAAATTCAGATGCTTAACAACTGGCTTGTATTTACAATGGTTACAGTGTCCTGAGGCGGATGTCATGTGATCACCTTTCATGACCTTCTGACAATCTGGAGAAGCCAGATTCACTTAGCAACCATGTTACTAAACTCAGTGAATCACTTAACTGCGGCAAGAAAGGTCGTAAAATGGGGCAAAACTCAATAAATGTCTCACTTAGTAAAAATTTTGGGGCTCAGTTGTGATCATAAGTCAAGGACAATTTGTAAGATCCTGGGCCTGTTTGTGTCTTGCTGGGTGGGTTTACACAATTAATGTAAATACAGTTTCACTTTTATAATGAATCAGGTGGCTAACATTTGCCCAATTATTAAATTAGTTTAATTTTAAAATTCAAGTTATATGTATTGGCTTGCTATTATGTGACTCAGGCAATTCCCTTAGCTTATTATTTAGTCTATCAGGGGATAACTATACTTATAATTAATTAGGTTGCTGAATGGACCAACTCAGTGACCAAATTAAGTGTAACTCTAGTTAAGTATAATTACAAAACTTGATGTTCAAGGACTAGGGTCAGTTCCGAGTTCCAGAGACTCAGGAATAAAAATTCAGTAATAGGCATATAATAATAATAATGGATTTTTTCCAGTGGCCTGTTCAATGTGCTTCCTGATATCAGTACTGAAAACCAAATTGAACCTAATAAAGAATTGACAAAATAAGTCAGGTTGTTACCAATACTCTGTGTCCATTAGTTTTCAACATGTACATAAGGACAATTTTTACTACTACTACTACTACTACTACTACTACTACTACTACTACTACTACTAAGTTGGAAGGGACCTTGGAGGTCATCTAGTCCAACCCCCTGCTCAGGCAGGAAACCTTATACCATTTCAGACAAATGGCTGTCCAGTCTCTTCTTAAAAACCTCCAGTGTTGGAGCATTCACCATCTCTGGAGGCAGGTTGTTCCACCGGTTAATTGTTCTAACTGTCAGGAAGTTTCTCCTTAGTTCTAGGTTGCTTCTCTCCTTGACTAGTTTCCATCCGTTGCTTCTTGTCCTGCTTTCAGGTGCTTTGGCGATTAGCTTGACTCCCTCTTCTTTGTGGCAGCCCCTGAGATATTGGAACACTGCTATCATGTCACCCCTCACTCTTCTCTTCATTAAACTACACATACCCAATTCCAGCAACTGTTCCCTATATGTTTTGGCCTCCAGCCCCCTAATCATCTTTGTTGCTCTTCTCTGTACCCTTTCTAGAGTCTCAACATCTTTTTTACATCGTGGTGACCAAAACTGGATGCAGTATTCCAGATGTGGCCTTACCAAAGCATTGTAAAGTGGTATTAGTACTTCACTTGATCTTGATTCTATCCCTCTGTTAATGCAGCCTAGCACTGTGTTGGCTTTTTTGGCAGCTGCAGCACACTGCTGGCTCATATTGAAGTGATTGTCTACTAGGACTCCGAGATCCCTCTCACAGTTACTACTATTGAGCAAGGTACCACCTATATTATACCTGTGCATTTGATTTTTCCTGAACCTTACTTTTTTCACCACTGAATTTCATTTTGTTAGATAGTGTCCAGTGTTCGAGTCTATCCAGATCTTTCTGTATCTTAAGCCTATCTTCTGGAGTATTGGCTATTCCTGCCAGCTTGGTGTCATCTGCAAATTTGATGAGTTCCCCATCTATCCCCTCATCCAAATCGTTAATGAAGATATTGAAGAGCATTGGGCCCAGAACAGAGCCCTGGGACACCCCACTACACACTTCCTTCCATGTAGATGCAGTTCCATTGAGGACCATACGCTGAGTACGGCCTGTCAGCCAGCTACGAATCCATCTGGTGGTGATGCTATCTAACCCACATTTTTCTATCTTATCAAGTAGTAGGTTGTGATCTACTTTATCAAATGCCTTACTGAAGTCCAAGTAAATTATATTTACAGCATTCCTCTGGTACACTAATTTTGTCACTTGGTCAAAGAATGCAATAAGATTTGTCTGGC
>JAKJMR010017359.1:42676-57512 GCA_024449315.1 Daboia siamensis | reverse complement strand
TATCTATCTATCTATCTATCTATCTATCTATCTATCTATCATCTATCCATCCATATCTAGTCCTTCTTCCTTCCTTTCATCCTAGCAGCAACCCTACAAGATACGCTCAAAGAAGAGATGAAATTTAAAGCCATGTCTCACTTTGGGTTGGAGACCTATATCTCATCTCCGGTTTCCTCATAATTTGAATGATTAGATAACTGCAACTCTCTTCAATAGTGCAATAGAAGATTTTATTCTTCTCTCTTTTCTTTCTTTCTATTTCTAATTTGGCACAGGACTATGAGAAAAATACAACCACTGGCCAACTTTCAAAGCGATCTACACATAAAGTAATGAGTTCCATCTGGTAAGGTCCTAGATGAATAAAAGGGTGTATTCCTTCATAGGATAGAAAAATTCTGAAATATGCGGGCCATAAAACAGATGATTCATTTTGTTGTAATTTCTCCAGCCCTTTTCTTTCTCAGACCTCCATTTTATGGCAAAAGGGGTAATAAACATGAGAAAAAAAATACTGAACAACATGGGATGGTTTATATCAGTTATACCTGCAAAGCATATCAATTTCATCAAATCCATTTTGTCAAAAAAAAAAAAAAAAACCACCCATAAAAAAAAGCTTGGGTTATGTTTCCCAGAAAAAGTAGTGTCATAAATTCAGCAGACACACATTCCCTGTTGCTAAAACTCCTTATGTTTCCATTATTGGCTAAAACGATCTTTATTAACTCACTTTTATTGGCAGAGGAATATTTTTTCCCCCCCCGATCTATTTAAAAAGGCAGGAGTAGTATAGCTTGTTTGGGCTGTTAAAATAATCACCACTGTATAGAATTTTCCTCTGGCCAGGATTGTATATGTTCCTGATTACTTCAAAAAAAAAAAAGTTTAAAGAATTGCTAGTCACTCTCCAGACACCTTTGATATCAAAAAAATACCTCCATCCAAGTGAGCTGTAGCTGTTAGTACAGCACAATCAATATTGTTGGCATTAGAGATACTTTTTTCTTTTAACCAGGAGAGTTATCAGAAATTTTTACAATGCTATGCAACGATGAAAGCATATGTGTGTGTGTGTGTGTGTGTGTGTGTGTGTGTGTGTGTATATATAACTGGCTGTTCACCGATTTGAATCCCACCACTGGTTCTTCGAATTTGGTATCTTAGCTTATTTGAGGGATCTTTGTCGGCAGGTTTTCGCCCCATGATGCAGTGTTTCACCCAATGGAAGTTTATAAACACACACAAGACATCTGTAGACTAGTAGTCTTACTATCAGTATTCACAAAGTTATCCACTTGCTCTAACTCTCCCCCCCCCACAAACAGTTATGTATAATTCTCACTCAATTCCCCCCTGTCAAACAAACTGCCTTCTTGTTTCATCGCATTCTTTTTCAGATGTACTCCTCGACACACGCACACAACCTAACTTTCTGGAAATTACTCGGATTGTCTGCATTCAGGGACAGATGGATAAATGATAGCGGCTTCAGATAAATGACGTACATTAAGAAACGAAGAGGCAATATTTCAGCCACTGCTGATTCAAGACAAGTCCTCTTGCACTGGGTTTACTTTATGTGAGATTAATTGACCCCTGTTTTGAGTGGGGGGTCTGTCACTAGGAGTCCTTTGTTTGGGTTTTTTTTTTTCTCCAGCAAACAAGGAAACCCCATCGGTGGGATGCAGGCAGCATGCACCCCCTCCAGTCCATGGCCCCAAAAGTTGTGGGGGGTGTGTGTGTGTCACTGTTCTAATTGGCCAGAAAGAAGATTCCTCTCTATCTTCAGTCTAACTTGTGAAGAAAGTTCCTACATGCACATGCACAATGTTGACTGTCCCAAAAGTGCAATATTGCTCATAGAATCCCATTCACCATTATGTTTAAATAAAGAGAATGTCAAATTCATCTCCCATCCCAGTAATTCAACAGGCAAGCCTCTCCAGTTTTCTTGGCAACAAAGGTTTTTTTTTTTCTTCCCACCCCTGGATCTTTCTATTCCTTTCTTGTCCTGAGCCTATACTGCAAACAAAAGTTATTTTTTGTTTTTTTTTTTTGGGGGGGGGGGGGGGGGGGGAAGGAAAGCAACTAAGATGATCCAAGGCCTGGAGACTAAAATATACGAAGAACGGTTCCAGGACTTGGGTTTGGCTAGTCTAAAAAAAAGAAGAAATAGTGGAGACATGATAGCAGTGTTCCAGTATCTGAGGGGCTTTCACAAGGCAGAAGGGGTCAAATTATTCTCCAAAGCACCAGAGGGAAGGACAAGAAACAATGGCTGGAAACTGATCAAACTAATCAAAGAGAGAAGCAACTTGGAATTAAGGAGAAACTTCCTGACAGTGAGCATAATCAACCAGTTGAACAGCTTGCCTTCAGAAATCGTGGGCGCTCCATCACTGGAGGTTTTTAAGAAGAGGCTAGACAGTCACTTGTCTGAGATGGTATAGGTCCTCCTGCTTGAGCAGGGGGCTGGACTAGCAGACCTCCAAGGTCCCTTCCAGCTCTATTCTATTCTAACAACTCTAGGGCACATAAGGTTTTTGAAATGGATAGATTAACCCATGGAACAGCTTGCCACCAGAAATCGTGGGCGCTCCATCACTGGAGATTTTTAAGAAGAGGCTAGACAGTCACTTGTCTGAGATGGTATAGGTTCTCCTGCTTGAGCGAGGGGCTGGACTAGAAGACCTCCAAGGTCCCCTCCAGCTCTATTCTATTCTAATCTCTCATCCAAGTACTAACCTGGCATGATCCTGCTTAGCTTCTGAGATCAAAAAAGACAGCCAGCTGCTGACACCTGCTAAGAGGCAGACATTGTTGATCCATCATTAACTAATTAATTAACTGGTATGGGGCCAGTTGGAAAGTTCAGAAGGGAACAACTTTCCGACACCTCATTATTGCAGTTTGCCCAAGAGGAAAACAACAGAGCATCCATCCAGTAGGAAAAATGACCCAATTTGGCATTTATTGACTTGGTGCCTTTTACAGTCTCCAAAATTAATAAACTGCTTGACACGTCTAAGGACTACAATGTTTTGCTTCACTTTCTACTCTCTGCTTTACAAGTGAACTGCCGCATCTGATTAGTGTGAAAGAAATCCACATGAGCGCTGGATTTAGTATGATCAAAGAGAAAGTGGCCATGATTTTCTTGTCCCAGTGTGAAGTACTTAGAAAGGCAGTGCAAGACAAATTTTGCCTTTAGGGGATGGATCAGATGATCCAAGGGCATTATCAGGGATAAGCAATAATGTGGAACTTACGGATCCTAATTATCCTTTTCTGGGTAAAGGGAAGAATTTCCTAAAGTGTTGAAAGACCAAGACGAAAGTATAGGTTGTAAGTCCATACAAGAATGGTTTCCATCCATTGCTCTTCCTCTTAAACATTGCAGCCTTGATATCCCAAAGGTCCTTTTTTTCAGAAGGCAACTGGAGAACAGGAAGTTGCCTTGTGAAAAATGCACCTTTGGGATAACTAAGACTCTGGATGACTGAGAATTTCCATAGATATTGCAGCTTTGAAAACTGTTGGATTTATCCTAAGAAATATTATGCCAGCGGGAATATGTTAGTGTCTATGTGCATGTGTGTGTGTGTGTGTGTCTCTGTGTGTGTCTGTGTGCCTGTGTGCAAATACTCACAAGCATGCATTCATTTATATATTTATGGCAATGGCATATATGTAATGGCACCTGGTTTGATTTCTGATTCTTTCTATGTTCTTCACGTGTAAAGGTAAAGGTAGAGGTTCCCCCGCACATGCGTGCTAGTCGTTTCTGACTCTAGGGGCCGGTGCTCATCTCTGTTTCAAAGCCGAAGAGCCAGCGCTTGTCCGAGGGCGTCTCCGTGGTCATGTGGCCGGCATGACTAGACGCCAAAGGCACACGGAACGCTGTTACCTTCCCACCAGAGTGGTCCCTATTTTTCTACTTGCATTTTTACGTGCTTTTGAACAGCTAGGTGGGCAGAAGCTGGCATGAGTAACAGGTGCTCACTCTGCTACGCGGCACTCGGGATTCGGCCCGCCAAACTGCCGATCTTCTGATCAACAAGCTCAGCGTCTTAACCCACTGAGCCACCGCGTCACGTGTAGCTTAGCTTAAACTACATTGGGATAAATATAGATCAGGAGAAATCCAAAACTGATTTGAATACTTCGTAGATGAATTTATATCTAGGTTTCCTTTCCTTGTGATTCGTTGCAATAGTCGGACTGGATTTGGCATTTTTAGGTCCACCTATCAAGTCCTTCCCAAGGACCTGGAATAGGCAGAAGTGAATGTTTGATGGTGTTACAGGTATCAGCACAGGATGTAAGCAGTTCCAAGTAAAGCTGCCTTTTTCAATTGACTGGTGGTGATTTGGTCAATGCCGTGATGCTCCAGTTGTTATGGAATTGCACCAAAGAAACCTATTGGTACTTGCTTTGCTTTCTTTTGCCACAGTAGTTTTATTTCTATTGGTCTTTCTATTTTCTCATCTTCTCCTTCCACTTAGGGTTAGGGTTAAGGTTAAGGTTAGGGTTAGGGTTAGGGTCAGGGTTAGGGTTAGGGTTAGGATTAGGATTAGGGTTAGTTCACAATGAATTTGGAGAGGAAAATGGACTGTGCCAACAAACTCAGAGTGCTTGGGTATGGTTAGGAAGGCACTCACTTTTCTAGCCTGCCCAATCTATGTTTCCTGAAAAAAATACATGGGAAAATCCCATTGGAGAAAAATTCCACTTAGGGATAAGGTTAGGTCACCATGACCTCGGAGAGAAAAATGGAGAGTACCAATGAACTCAGAGTGCTTGAGTATGGTTAGGAGAGCACTGACTTTTTTAGCCTGCCTGGATTATTTTTTCCTGATAAAACAGATGGGAAAATCCCATTGGAGGAAAATTCCACTTAGGGTTGGGTCAACCTGATCTCGGAGAGCAAAATGAACTGTGCCAATGAACTAGGAGTGCTTGGGTATGGTTAGGAGGGCACTGACTTTGCTAGCCTGCCCGATCTATTTTTCCTGATGAAATACATGGGAAAATTCCATTTTAAGAAAATTCCACTTAGGGTTAGGGTTAGGTCACCATAAACTCAGAGAGCAAAATGGACTGTGCCAACAAACTCAGAGCACTTGGGTATAGTTAGGAGGACATTGACTTTTCTAGCCTGCCCCATCTATTTTTCCTGATAAAATATATGGGAAAATCCCTTTGAGAAAAATCCAATAAGGGTTGGGATTAGATCACCATGGATTTGGAGAACAAAATGGACTGTGCCCACGAACTCGAAGTGCTTGGGTGTGGTTAGGAGGGCACTGACATTTCTAGTTGCCCTATCTCTTTTTCCTGGTAAAGTACATGGGGAAGTCCCATTGGAGGAAAATTCCACTTAGGTTAGGTCACCATAAACCTGTAGAGCAAAATGGACATTGCCAACAAATTCAGAGTGCTTGGGTATGGTTAGGACAGCACAGACTTTCTAGCCTGCCCAATCTATGTTTCCTGGTAAAATACATGGGGAAATCCCATTTGGAGGAAAATTCCACTTAGCGTTAGGGTTAGGGTAGAGTGACTTTTCTACCCTGCTTTGTTCCATCTCTTCTCTTCTGTTGTCCCCAGATACTATCCACTTTTGTTTTTGTCTTTCTGATGAACAGTTGATAAGTTGGGCATGTTATGCAGCATGTCCTGTCTGCTTATTATTATTTTTAATAATAACAAATTATTATTATTGGGGCTTTTGCCTTGACCTTAGTCAGTCTTCATAGGTAACAGGATGGATACAGGCCTGGTTACCGTACTATGCAGGTAGAGGACCACTTGAAAATACCACAGCTGCAGGCTAGACTAAGAAATTTGAAGAGCATCTTGAAAAAAAAGCACTGGCAGTTTTTCAACACAGCATCAGACAGCTGCATGGAAACCGTTACTAAGAAAGGTAAGTAACTCCTCGAGCTTGACTTGAGGGCATTTTTATACTTTGTACGGGTGTGAGTTTGTACTCTGGGACAAATAGGAAGCTTCTTATTCCAGGCACAGTGTTGCTTCCTGAAGAGACTCGTTTCAGCTTTGGCTTGGTCACCCAGTGGGAAAGAATGCAATTTAACATATGTGGAGGGATTAATCTACAGATTGCGTTGGTGATTTTTTTTTTTTTAAGCCCTAGCCGAGTTGTGCAAGCTCTTTAGGGCAGGAGAATTTTAATGCTCATTATTTGAAAGGTATCTCCCCAGTTGTTGCTTTTTTATTTTTTTCTTTCCACACTAAATATGGATAGATGTATAGGCTGTTTTGTACCTCCAAAATATAGTTCCTAAAGTGAGAGGTCCTTGGTGCTCTCTGAGCTTGCTTGTTTCTCTTGCAGACGTTTCATGACCCCAACTGTGTAACATCATGAGTGCTAGTAAGGAGTGCTGTTTGCTGTCTGTTTATATTCTGGTGTCTTGCCTGTCTGTGTCCACACAGAGACTGATTTAGTCCTGTTTTCATTATCTTATATAGCAGGTGGATGACATTTTGTCCCTTAACCCTCCCAACAATGCAGGAATAGAGTTGAAGTATTGGACTTGCCTATTCTTGGGAATTGTATGCACTCAGGTCAAACAACTCCACGAAGTCCACGGAGATAGCTTTTATCTCCGTGATGTAGTCCAAGTTCATGTTTTCCACAGTGGTCAGCTAGATATTCCAAAGCACTGAAGCTGAGTCTAAAAACAGTAGCTTCATTCTGTTGTGCTGTAACCACAGGATCCAAAAAAATAAAATAAAATAAGGGCATTCTGTTCCCAACTATATATATTAATAATTGACCAATAATGCCTGGGATTACCGTATTTTCCGGCGTATAAGACGACTGGGCGTATAAGACGACCCCCCACACTTTGAGATGATTTTCAAGATTTTTCGTCTTATACGCCGGAAAATCAGCTAAGGAGCAGCCGGGGAGTGCGCGCGTGCGCAGGACTGCCCTGCCAGCTCCCGCCAGACGCCAGATGCTGATTTTCCGGCGTATAAGACGACTGGGCGTATAAGACGACCTCCCAAATTTTGAGGTGATTTTCATGGGTTAAAAAGTCATCTTATACGCCAGAAAATACAGTATGTTATGTGGGTGAGACTAAGCTTCAGGTCTGAAGAAGGCAGATAAAAGCACCATGCAATGTCTAAAAAAAATATATCTACTAATGACTTTCTTACGCTTCCTTGTATGAGGTGTTCTCAGTATTAAGTTGACAAACTGCTTTCACTGTGTCGCAAGACAGTCAACGAGCTTCTTCTCAGTTCTTCGAAATACGTGCGCTTTTAGAGCAGGGCTTTTCAACCAGTGGTACGGGTACCACCTGTGGTACATTGGCACCTGGCAGGTGGTACGTGACCATCCTGGAAAAGTGGTAGTGGGGGAGGGGAACGAGCTGAACTGGTGGCAGCACCGCACAAGCCTGAGCGAGAGACGGCTGGAGCTGCAGGGCTGTCAGGGCTCAGTAGAACAGCCAGGATCAGCACTTCTTCAGGGCTGTCAGGGCTCAGTGGAAGTGGCAGGATCAGCACCAGGCTCCAGCTGGAGCTCGGCGCTGATCCTGGCATTTCAGCTGAGCCCAGAAGAAGCACCGGTCAGCTGGAATGTTGCAGCATCTCCAGGGTCTTGTGATTTACATTCAGATGCTTGGCAACTGATTCATATTTATGACGGTCACAGTGTCCCAGGGTCATGAGAAGTGACCAGAACTGCTGAAACCACCCAGCAGATGGAGGGAATAAAAACCAGACACCCCTCCCATCCCACTCCCACTGCCAATCCTCAACAGAAATGCTCACAATAATGAAAACCTCGGACAGGAGGAAGAGCGCCACTGGGCAGGCAGGCAGATGTCTTGCTCAGCTGTGGCTTGGGGGGCACTTTTTTCAGTGCCCTTGTAACTTTGAATAGTCACTAAGCGAACTGTTGTAAGTTGAGGACTACCTGTACTTCATCGCTTTTTTCCTTTTATTTTGTCATCAAGTTTTTGACACCTTGCTAGGGGACTAGGTGGTACTCGGATGTTGCCATATCCTAAAATTGGTACAATGGGTGAAAAAGTTGAAAAGCCTTGATATATAGAGACCAAGGGTGCAATTCCCAATTACACACACACACACACACACACACACACACACACACACACACACACATACACACACACATACATACATACATACATACATACATACATACATCTCCAAATAAATCTTATTTGGCCTTAAATCCAAATAAAATATAGCTGAGAGTTGCATAGCATATACTGAGATATTTGAGCCATCCGTTTATGGAAAGCACCATAGACTTTCAAGTGAGATGCACTTTAAAGCTGATTTGGGTGCAATGAACATCCTTTGTTTGAATCAAAGCCAGACAAATGCTGGAATAAATGTCTAAATGATTTTCATTGTTTTCATTCAACAAGGAAGATGGAGTCCATTCTCACAATCAATCTATACATAAGCAAACCTGTCACCCGAAGGGCAAGGTTATCCGGAGAAAGGGTGATTATGCATTCGGTTGAAAGAAGCGAATGTTGAGTGATCTAGGAATAACAGAGGTGTTGGAGAGAATGAGTAATGCAAAATGAGAGCTTAACCACTCCATGTTGAAAACTTGAGATACTTGCATTTCTTCATGTCTATTGTTTTAGCCATTCAGTCATGTGGACTTCATAGGCAAGTGCTGTCCTTGGATGTCTTCACATCTAGTATATCTATTTTAATGAAAAGGTACAGTAGGGGTGACATGAGAGCGTTCCAATTTCTAAGGGACTGGCACCAAAAAAGAGGGAGTCAAGCTATTCTCCAAAGTGCCTGAAGGCAGGACAAGAAACGATGGATGGAAACTAATCAAGGAGAGAAGCAACCTGGAATTAAGGAGAATTTTCCTGATAGTGAGAACAATTAACCAGTGGAACAACCTGCCTCCAGAAGCTGTGAATGCTCCAACACTGGAAGTTTTCAAGAAGCGATTGGACAGCCACTTGTCTGGAATGGTATAGTTTCTCCTGCTTGAGCAGGGGGCTGGACTAGAAGACCTCTAAGGTCCCTTCCATCTCTGTTATTCTGCTCTTCATGGGGAGGGAACATGTTGATTCAAAGCAAGAGTCTGTATGCTGAATTAAGACTGAGAAGATTCTTTCAGCCATAAGCAGCTCAGATTTGCTGGTCATTGAAATGGGTGTTAATAAATAAAGAATGGCAATTTTTGATGAAAGTATTAGAGAAAATGGAATTTGGGGATAAATTTTTACAACCAATTAGGGCAATATATCAAAAGCAAACAGCTCGTATAATAGTTAACAATAGCTTGACTGAATTATGTAATATTGAAAAAGGTACAAGGCAGGGGTGCCCGTTGTCACCTCTATTATTTGTTTTAACATTGGAAATATTACTGATTAAAATACGTGATTCGGATAAAATTAGGGGAATCCAAATAAGAGATCAGGATTATAGATTGAGGGCGTTTGCAGATGATCTGGTTGTTACAGTGACTCAGCCTGATTATTCATTTGTAGAACTGATGGAGATAATAACGCAATATGGGAAAGTTTCTGGATTTAAGATCAATATACAAAAAACTAAAATATTGTCTAAAAATATGACAGTATCACAAAAGGCTGTTTTAGAAGAGTTAACGGGATTTGAAATAGTTAAAAGGATTAAATACTTGGGGATATATTTGTCAGCCTCAAATGTGAAGTTATATAAAAATAACTATGAAAAGTTATGGGGAAAAGTACAAAAAGAATTAGATAGTTGAAAAAAAATACAATTATCTTTATTGGGGAGAATCGCAGCAGTGAAAATGAATGTTTTGCCAAAAATTTTTTTTTTTATTTCAAATGATACCTATACTTAAAAAGGATTTAAATTTGGAGGAATGGCAAAAAGGAGTTAATAAATTTGTATGGGCAGGGAAAAAGCCACGAGTTAAATTTAAGATAATGCAACATACGCGTGAAAGAGGTGGTCTTAAAATGCCTAATCTCAAATTAAATTATGAGGCTGCTGCTTTGTTAGCGATAAGTGACTGGTTTAATTTAACACAAGTGAGATTATTAAATCTTGAGGGTTATGATTTGTTATTTGGATGGCACGCATATTTATTGTATGACAAGACGGTGGATAATGTGTTTAAGATACATATTTTAAGATATGCTCTGTTGCGTGTCTGGAAAAAGTACAGACATAAGTTAAATTTTAAGATACCTATTTGGGCAATACCTAAACACGCAATAGAAAATATAAATGTTGGATTTAAACATGATGTGACTACATATAAGGAAATTTTGAGAGGAATGTATGGCAATTAAAGCCATATAACATTTTAAAAGAAGAATAGATTGTACAAACTTGGTTTCAGTATGGGCAATTACAGGCTAGATGGAAAGAGGACCAGAAAACTGGTTTTTCAATCATTGATGAAAATTTGGTAAAGCAAATTAGAGATCAAGGTCAAACACATATAAAAAGGATATACATTGCATTGATAGAAATTGATTCAGAGACGGAACTTGTTAAAGACTATATGATAAAGTGGGCTCAGAATTTTCAAGAAGTTATTACAATGGATACCTGGGAAAAGATCTGGGTTAGAAATGTAAAATTTACACAGGCCCAAAATTTAAGAGAGAATTTTTATAAAAAGTTTTACAGGTGGCACTTAGATCCTAAAAAATTAGCAAGTGTGTATCCAAACTGCCAGCCCAAATGTTGGAGGTGTGGTTGTGAGGATGCAACGTATTTTCATATATGGTGGACTTGTAAAAAGGTTAAAGCTTTTTGGATTAAAATTTGGTGGAACATTCAAAAAATATTCAAGAAAAGGATAAAGTTTTCTCCGCAACTGTTTTTATTGGGTATTACTACAGATACCACTGTTGTAGACACTAAGTTGATGTTGAATTTAATTACGGCAGCGAGACTTTTAGTAGAGCAATATTGGAAGGAAGAACTGCCAACTATAGAAGAATGGACTTTAAAAGTTTTCAACTTGGCAGAAATGGCAAAGATCTCAGCGTATTTGAAAGACCAATCGCAACAGAGATACATTGTGGAGTGGAGGAGGTGGATTGACTATATTCAGAATAAATATGGGATTAAAAAGTTTCATTTAGCATTTGAATAAGTAGAGGATATATATGATGTATAATTAGCTTGTAGTTATTTTACTGAGAGTTAAAGTGCAATAGAATTTAATGTTTTATTGTTGTTTGCATATTTTAGATTATGTTTGTTCGTATTTTTATACCTCTGGGAAGTCGGGGAGGGGGGAGGGGAGGGCTGGGGAGGGTTGGGGAGAGGGGAGGGGGAGGGGGGATTTGTGTTCAAAATTTATTGTAAAACTTTTCAATAAAAAAAAATAAAAAAAATAAAGAATGCTAATTGGCCGGACTTTATGCTAGTCACAACATTTTGGTTAGACCTATCTTGCAGATCAGTTGCTAGGACAGTTCTTAGGGCAGCAGTAAAGGTCAGCCCATTTAATTTTCCTTCAGGTGTAGACCAACCCAAATGAAGATGAAAAAACTGGTAGCTCACTGTGACTTTGGGCGGGTCACTCTTTTCTCAACCCAAACTTATCTCACAGGGTCTTTGTTGCGAAGGAAAAAAAAAGAGAGAGGGCATTGCCTAAGTTCTCAGAAGAAAACAACAACAACAATGAAGAACGGCTGCAGGACTTGGGTTTGGCTAGAAGAAATAGGGGTGACATGATAGCAGTATTCCAGTATTTGAGGGGCTGCCAAGAAATTAAAAGACACTTGCTCCTGGGGAGGAAAGCCATGGCAAATCTAGACAGCACACTAAAAAGCAGAGACATCACCCTGCCAACAAAAGTGCGTATAGTCAAGGCTATGGTCTTCCCACTTGCAATGTATGGCAGTGAATGTTGGACCATAAGAAAGGCTGAGCACCAAAGAATTGAGGTCTTTGAACTATGGTGCTGGAAAAGACTCCTGCGAGTCCCTTGGACTGCAAGGTGATCAAACCGGTCGGTCCTAGAGGAGATCAACCCTGACTGCTCTTTAGAAGGCCAGATCCTGAAGCTAAAACTCAAATACTTTGGCCACCTAATGAGAAGGAAGGACTCACTGGAGAAGAGCCTAATGCCAGGAAAGATTGAGGGCAATAGAAGAAGGGGACGACAGAGAATGAGGTGGCTGGATGAAGTTACTGAAGCAGTAGGCGTGAGCCTAAATGGACTCCAGAAGATGGTAGAGGACAGGAAAGCCTGGAGGAATGTTGTCCATAGGGTCGCGATGGGTCGGACACGACTTCGCAACTAACAACAACAACAACACAAAGATGAGGGGGCCAGGTTGTTCACCAAAGCACCAGAGGGCAGAATAAGAAACAATGGTTGGAAACTGATCAAGGAGAGAAGCAACCTGGAATTGAGTAGAAACTTCCTGACAGTGAGCACAATCAACCGGTTGATCAGCTTGCCTTCAGAAATCATGGGCGCTCCATCACTGGAGGTTTTTAAGAAGGGACTGGACAGCCACTTGTCTGAAATGGTATAGGATCTCCTGCTCAAGCAGCGGGCTGGACTAGCAGACCTCCAAGGTCCCTTTCAGCTCTATTCTATTCTAACAACAATAGGGCATGTAAGGTTTTAGAAAGGGATAGAAATTGTCTTCTTCAAGAGGTCTTTCGTGCTCTCTGAGCTTGGCTGTTTTCTTGCAGACATTCCATACTAGGTAACATCATCAGTGCTAGTAGGGAATTGGGTTCACTCTTAGCTTATAAAATAGTGGTTTGCCTTCTCAGTGTTGATGGGGATGATCGTGGTCAGGATTTTTTTACTATTTACTTTTAGCTTGTTTGGCAGTTCCTTAATTGAGGTATTCTTTACTTCTGGATTGTTGGTCCGATGCTATAAATATCCTCCTTTATAGATTGCCTCCTTCATATTCATATCATTTTTCTTTATAATATTAACAGACTTCAGAGGAAAGGGGGAATTCTGTCTTCCCCAACCCTCCTCAGTTAATGACTTTAGTTTTTCCAGAACTAAGGGGGTTGAAAGGGGATGCGGTGGCTCAGTGGGTTAAGATGCTGAGCTTGTCGATCAGAAGGTCGGCAGTTTGGTGGGTCGAATCCTGAGTGCCACGTAGCAGAGTGAGCGCCTGTTACTCGTCCCAGCTTCTGCCCACCTAGCAGTTCGAAAGCACGTTAAAATGCAAGTAGAAAAATAGGGACCACTCCGGTGGGAAGGTAACAGCGTTCCGTGCGCCTTTGGTATCTAGTCATGTCGGCCACATGACCACGGAGACGTCCTCGGACAAGCGCTGGCTCTTCGGCTTTGAAACGGAGATGAGCACCGGCCCCTAGAGTCAGAAACAACTAGCACGCATGTGCGGGGGAACCTTTACCTTTACCTTAAGGGGGTTGGGGACCTTTGTTCTAGACTGGTTGACTCAAGCCAATGAGAACAGGAGAACTCTTATTATTACAGACTTTACTGTTATAGATACTAAATTGATGTTGAATCTAATTACGGCAGAAAGACTTTTAGTAGCGCAATATTGGAAAAAGGAGGAACCACCGACTATAGAAGAGTGGACTTTGAAAGTTTCTAATTTGGCGGAAATGGCAAAGATTTTAGCATACTTGAAAGAACAATCGCAGCAGAAATATATTGTGGAATGGAGAAGATGGATTGAATATATTCAGAATAAATATGGGACTAAAAAGTTTCATTCAGCATTTGAATAAGTAGTGGTTTTATATGATGTATTATTAGTTATTTGTTATTTGTTAGTAAAATAATTATGACTATGGAGAGTTAAAGTGCGATAGAATTTAATGTTTTATTTTTGTTGTTAGCATATTTTAGCTTATGTTTGTAAGTCTATACCCTGTATTCAGCTCTGGGAAGTCGGGGAGGGGGGAGGGGAGGGGAGGGGAGGGTTGGGGAGAAGGGAGGGGGAGGAGGGAGTTTTTTTCTATTTAAAAAATGTATTGTAAAACTTTTCAATAAAAAAAGAGAGAGAGAGAACAGGAGAACTCTTTTCCTGGACTTGATGCTTTCTCCAAAGTCATGTGGGCTCTTTTAAGCTTTCATCAAAGGAAGAAGTCTGTGCCTACGGAATACATTTCTGCCTCTTGTTATTTGTTTTTGTCAACCTACCTGGGAGAGAAATGGAGGCAACTTTTGGCTGCCTGTCAGAAGGTATAGATGACTTGGGAAGCAGCTGTTTGCTTTGGCAAAGTCAAGCAGCACTTGAGCGAATGATTCTGTCTATTCTGCCTCTGAATCTCTACACAGACCTGGTCACATGTCCTTTCTATCACTGAGATGCCCCCACTCCTTTGCAACTCCCCCACTCAACATTTTCCAGACTGCAAACTCTACGAATTCTACATTGTGGCTGCGCTATATCAAGACTAGACACCTAAGACCAAAGAGTTGTCCTTCCCCCCACCCTCTTTTTAACATAAATTTTGATTAACCTGGGAAAGCCATATTTTTCCCCCTGCAGATAAGATGTTGTTCTTCACCATCTCTGCCCTTTGGAAGTTCAGATCATACAAAAGATGACATGAGGTTCGTGATTGGGCTTGATAGCAGTGTATGTAGCTGGCCTACTCTGGGTTGCGATGTTGCTAGGAGACCATTTTGGTGGTCCTTTGTCTTTAGAATGGCTATTGCTTGCCTGGCTAAAAAGATGTAATATAGCTCTTAGCCGCTCTTAACAATCAGGCTAGGAGAAGCTTCCACTTGTGTGAGGAGAGATAGAGATAGATAGATAGATAGATAGATAGATAGATAGATAGATAGATAGATAGATAGATAGATAGATAGATAGAT
>JAKJMR010017358.1:50463-64638 GCA_024449315.1 Daboia siamensis | reverse complement strand
TATTCTATTCTATTCTATTCTATTCTATTCTATTCTATTCTATTCTACCCTACCTAACCGTACCCTACTCTACTCTGTTCTATTTTCTGTTCTATTCTATTCTGTCCTGTCCTGTCCTGTCCTGTCCTATCCTATCCTATCCTATCCTATCCTATCCTATCCTATCCTATCCTATCCTATTCTATTCTATTCTATTCTATTCTATTCTATTTTATATCCCATTGCTTATTCTATTCTATTCTATTCTATTCTATTCTATTCTATATCCCATTGCTTATTCTATTCTATTCTATATCCCATTGCTTATTCTATTCTATTCTATTCTATTCTATTCTATTCTATTCTACTCTACTCTATTCTATTCTATTCTACTCTACTCTATTATTCTCTGCTCTGCTCTGCTTTATTCTATTCTATTCTATTCTATTCTATTCTATTCTATTCTTCTCTTCTCTTCTCTTGTCTTCTATTTGTGCATAATACATTTAACAAAATAACATGATAACTTCATCTTAGATGAGGTCATTCTGCTGTTTATCCTCCAATTTTATTGTCCCATCTGGCACAGAATGCAGCTGTTGCTAGGAATCCAGAACTTTTTAGTTTTCAAGAGAATCACCAAGCTGGACTGTTTTTTTTGTTTGGTCAGATGCAACTCTTGTGATCATGTCGACATTCAACACTAATCCCTGTTTCTGTTCCTGGAAGCAGATGTGACCAGCTGTCTATCTCAGCTATGCAATGATCTTGGCAAATATAACCATGCAATCAATGGTAGGATTCAAATAGGTGAGCAACCGGTTCTCTGTGCGGATGCCGCTTCTGGAAGTCCATTCTGGGACTGGGCAACAAAAAAAGTAGCTACCGGTTCTCCCGAAGTGGTGCGAACCAGCTGAATCCCACCACTGCATGCAATCCTTTTGAGCACCTGAGCACGATCATATGAACAACAGTTGCAGGAATTGGGTATGGCTAGTCTAGTGAAAAGAAGGACTCAGGAATGACATGACAGCAGTATTTGAGGGGCTGCAAAGAAGCAGTGGGGGGGCATGACAACTTATTTCCCAAAGCACCCAGCGGCAAGACAAGAAGCAACGGATGGAAACTAACCAAGGAGAGAAGCTACTTGGAATTAAGGAGAAACTTCCCAACAGTGAGAAGAATTAACCAGTGGAACAGTTTGCCTTCAGAAGTTGTGAGCGCTCCGTCACTGGGGGTTTTTAGGAAGAGACTGGATAGCCACTTGTGTCAAATTATGTAATGTTTCCTGCTTTTTTTTTTTTAATCCCATTTATATCTCGCCCTTCTCCAAAGACTCAAGGCGGTTTACAGTCTAAAGCAGGGGTGTCAAACTCAATTTCATTGAGGGCCACATCAGCATTGTGGTTCCCCTCAGGGGGCCGGGTGGGTGTGGCCTGGGTGGGCGTGGCCTACTGGGTGGGCATGGCTAGAGTGTGTATGGCCTACTGGGTGGGCGGGGCCAGCTCTACATCGTTCGCGTCAAGGGTGCCTATGGGGGCCTGGGCAGGAGTGGGACAGATCTGAGGGTTTCTGGCAGAAGGAGGGTCTTTGGGCCAGGGCCAAGACAGAGGGGGCCATTCCCTCACTGTTTCCAGGATGGCTTCGCGGGCCACATGAAACCACTTCGCGGGCCAGATCTGGCCCCCGGGCCTTGTGTTTGACATGTCTGGTCTAAAGCACAAATCAATGTGCTTAGCAATAGCCTTCATTCTATGTATATGCCTGCTTATTAGGGCTTTCCCCCCCCCAAGTGGTATTATTACAAAGTCCGCTTATTGCCCCCAACAATCTGGGTCCTCATTTTACCTACCTCGGAAGGATGGAAGGCTGAGTCAACCTTGAGCCTGGTGGGACTCGAACCTGCACTGATTGCAGGCAGCTGGTGTTACTTAGGGAGGCATTAGCCCATTGCTCCACCAAGGCTGTTTTATATTAGCGTCGCCATTCATTTAGTGACCGTTTGAAGTTACAGTGGCACTGAATGGCTGGTCAGAAGGTCACAAAAGGGGATCCTGCAACTGTCATAAATATGAGTCAGTTGCCCCATGTCCGAATTTTGATCATGTGACCATGGGGATGCTGCAACGGTCATAAGTGTGAAAAACAGTCATGACTCCCTGTTTTCAGTGCCATTGTAACTTTGAATGCTAAATACCAATAGCCCTTAGACTTATATACCACTTTACAGTGCTTTTACGGCCCTCTCTAAGCTGTTTATAGAGTCAGCATAATGTCCCCAACAATCTAGGTCCTCATTTTACCTACCTCAGAAGGATAGAAGGCTGAGTCAACCTTTAGCCTGGTGGGACTCGAACCTGCACTAATTGCAGGCAGCTGGTGTTACTTAAGGAGGCATTAGCCCACTGCTCCACCAAGGCTTGAGCAAAGGGCTTGATTAGAAGACCTCCAAGGTCCCTTCCAGCTCTATTCTGATCAAAATACCATTTGCAATTGCCTCTTGGGTGACTTTTGAGGTATAAGATGTAGTCTTGTTCTGATGCCACAAAATGTCTTTCTTGTTCTTCTGGACTTTGCTTAATCATTGTTTACCCGTCACAATTATACAAAGGTTTGTAAGAAAAGACTGGACAGCCCCTTGTCTGAAATGGTATACGTTCAGCTGCTTGAGCAAGGGGCTGGACTAGAAGACCTCCAAGGTCCCTTCCAAATCTATTCTGATTAACATGATGAACATTAACAATCTGAGATCGGTCATAGCAGGAACATAGAGTTGTAATGCTGGAAAGGATCTTGGAGGACCTTGAAAGACACCCCTCCAAAGCCAGGAATCTTCATGTCATCTTGAACAAAAAGTTACCCAGTCTTGATTTTTTTCAAAGAATGAGCACCAGAGAAAGAATTTGGTGGGGGAAAATTAGCTACAAAACACTCCAGGAACAATTTTCCAACCACGTTTAGAGGAAAATAGCGGGCATATGGAATAGCTGTGTGTAGAATCCACACAAGATCTGTGTAAGTCTCTCTTTGATTTGTTTTTAGCCCAAATACACATAGCAAAATCCAATTTGGAATTTTTTTTTCATTACATTAATTGAGGAAATTATGTTGTCAGCAAGAAAACTACAAAGCTCAGAGAGCACCAAGAAACCCACAGTCCTCCTCCTCTTCCTCCTCCTCCTCCTCCTTCTCCTCCTCCTCCTCCTCCTCCTCCTCCTCCTCCATTTCCACAAAACCCACAGCCTTCTAGTATTGATGATGTCACCTACTTGGGTCATGAAACATCTGCCAGAAAACCACCAAGCTCAGAGAGCACCAAGGACTCCACAGTTCATCCCTGAGATAGAAAGATTCTCTTCTATTGAAAGCACTGCCTCTTTTTATGTGCATCATAAAAGCCAGACAGAGCTTTGACTGTACCATCATGGTTGCCATCTTGACTATCATTCATTCATTCATTCATTCATTCATTCATTCATTCATTCATTCATCCCACTTTTATTAGTTTTATCAATAACCCGAGACAGAGAACATGTCCAACGTTGTTTCCTCCTTCTGTTTTTACTCACAACAACAATCCTATAGGTGGGTTGAGCTGAGAGAGAGAGGGACTGTTTCACAGTTACCCAGCCAGCTTTCATGCCTATAGTGGAACTAGAATTCTCCATCCCCTGGCGATTGGCCCAAAGTCACCAAGCACTTTTTGTGCCTAAATTGGAACTAGAATTCACTGTCTCCTGCTCATTGGCCCAAAGTCACACAGTTGGTTTTCATGGGTAAGACATGGCTTGAACTCATGTTCTTTTCCTTTCTAGCCTGGTACCTTATCCACCCCAGCTGACACATTTTGATTAGGGAAGTAGAGACTAAAACATGTAAGGAACGGTTGCTGGAATTGGGTATGTCTAGTTTAATGAAGAGAAGGACAAGGGTTGACATGATAGCAATCTTCCAATATTTAAGTGGCTGCCACAAAGAAGAGGGAGTCAAGCTGTTCTCCAAAGCACCTGAAGGCAAGACAAGAAGCAAGGGATGGAAACTAACCAAGGAGAGAAGCAACCTGGAACTAAGGAGAAACTTCCTGACAGTGAGAACTATTAACCAGTGGAACAACCTCCCTCCAGAAGTGGTGTATGCTCCAACACTGGAAGTTTTTAAGAAGAGACTGGGCAGCCATTTGTCTGGAATGGAATAGGGTCTCCTGGCTGAGCAGGGTGTTAGACTAGATGACCTCCAAAGTCCCTTCCAACATCATCATCATCATCATCATCATCATCATCATCATCATTATTATTATTATTATTATTATTATTATTATTATTATTATTATTATTTCTCATTGCCTTCTTCCATGATTTTCTTTTTCAGTTTTTTAATCTAACCTACTACCCTAGAAGTCCTTTCTCTCTCTCTCTCTCTCTCTCTCTTTTTTTTTTTTGCAAATACTACCAAGCCTGATTCCCATTTTGCTTTTGAACCTCAATGAAACTGTCCGCTCTAAGAAGAGATGTGCTATTGCCCCCCCCCCCTTCAGTCTTGAGGAACCAAGTTCTTTGATGTCTGCGAATGCAGAGGGAGAGTTCCTTCCTTTGTCTGACTTTCAGTAGCTCTATCGTCTCCTTGTTGCAAGGCAGGGCATGCATTCCCCATCCATTACATTCAGCAAGTGACAGATGCAAAGATGGACATGCCACACTTAATCTTAGGCTCAAAGGGAACCCAGGAAATAACTCACCACCACTATTAATGGGGGACTCTCTCTGCTTCTTGGAGCAGAAAGCTTCTGCCTCCAGGGAGAAAGATGGAGAGAAGCTTTCTGATCTCCTGGCCAGGAGGCAGCCATATCTGTTGACTGGAATTCATGTTAACACCTTCATTGCCCTGGAGAATCCAATCTCCCACCTCTCCAGTCCAGGTTGAAGGTGTGGAATGATGGACACCTGTAAGTCTCAGGGTAGACATCGGGGCTTCCTTCTTGAGAAAACCTAAAGAGCTTTCAAGCAAAGAACTTTTTGAAACAAGCAGAGCGAGGTTGCCCTTGCTTTGAACTGTCTGATGATGGTTCGCTGCTCAGAATCACTTGCTAGGGATGGGTGGCTATAGAGGTTGAATAAATAAATAGAATAGAGTAGAATAACAGAGCTGGAAGGGACCTTGGAGGTCTTGTAATCCAACCCCCTGCTCAAGCAGAAGACCCTATACCATGTCAGACAAGTGGCTGTCCAATCTCTTCTTTAAAATCTCCAGTGATGGAGCATCCACAACTTCTGAAGGCAAGTCATTCCCTTGGTTGATTGTTCTCACTGTCAGGAATTTTTTCCTTAGTTCCTTAGTTTGCTTCTCTCCTTGATTAGTTTCCATCCATTGCTTTTTGCTCTGTCTTCAGGGGCTTTGGAGAATTAAGTGCCCTCACTCCTCTTCTTTATGGCAGCCCCATCAGATATTGGAAAACTGGACATTATGTCCCTCCTGGTCCTTTTTTTTTTGTAAAACTAGACATACCCAATTCCTGCAACCGTTCTTTACATGTTTTATCCTCCAGCCCCCTGATCATCTTCGTTGCTCTTCTCTGCCCTCTTTCTAGAGTCTCAACATCAATTTTGTATTGTGGTGACCAAACCTAGATGCAGTATTCCAAGTGTGGTCTTACCGCAGGATTATAAAGTGATACTAACACAGCACGTGATCTTGATTCTATCCTAAGATCTTGCTTAGTCTCACATTCGACCTGATCTTGCAAGAAAAGTGTTTTATCAATGTGGGAGACAGGGCCTGAGATTCGAAACCAAAAAAAAATGGGGGAAAGGGAAGTCAATTTTTTAAAATGTTCTATGGATGCCCATCAGCCCTAGGAAAGCAGAGGGGGATGTCCAACCATTACCAAAATGAGATCCCAGCCCAGAAAAAGACCCAAAGCAATTCTACTGTAGAAAGAAAAATCTTCATCAGGGTCCAGTCCAAGCTGGGAATAAACAAAATGGAGACTGCTTTAGAAAAAAGGTCATACTTTATTCAGTGCTTTTTTTGTAAAAGAAAAAGGTGCCGGAACTCACACATGTCATACAATCTGCCTTGCCTACCCTACAAGGTTCCATCCAAAAAAGGTGCCGGAACTCCGTTCTGAGCGTTCTATGACAAAAAAAGCCCTGACTTTATTGAAGAGGAAAGCCAGACAGAAGCGTGGCTCTGGGAAAGCTGATCCATGTAGCAGGGAGTGGTGGGTTTTTATACCTTCGGGGGCTCTTGAGGTTGTTTCCTCTTCCTGTTTGAGGCTTTGCATTTCCTGTGTCATGTACTTTGACCTGAGTCTGAGTGTGCCCCTTTGGCCTATGATGTCCTGTCTTAAGAGTTTGGGTGAGCTATGTAGATTTTAAGGGTCTTTGTCTTCTTAATTTCTTCAGTTTCTAACTGGTAGGTTCAAACCTTCCCGAATGGATTATTGAATTTGCATTTCTGCTGAGTTTTCTGTGTGGGGGAGAGGGGCTGGGGCTGGTTTCTGTCTTTTTAAAGATCTCCATTTTTTTTAATTACATTTATATCCCGCCCTTCTCCGAAGATTCAGGGCGGCTTACAAGCTTAGCAGTAGCCTTCATTCTATGTATATGCCTGCTTATTAGGGCTTTCACACACACACCAAGTGGCATTATTACAAAGTCAGCTTATTGCCCCCAACAATCTGGGTCCTCATTTTACCTACCTCAGAAGGATGGAAGGCTGAGTCAACCTTGAGCCTGGTGGGACTCGAACCTGCACTAATTGCAGGAAGCTGGTGTTACTTAAGGAGGCATTAGCCCTCTGCTCCACCAAGGCTCTTTAATGAAGAGAAGGGTGAGGGGTGTCAGTCACATGACCAGCCAGGGTGACCACACCACCAGATGACCCTCACATGCTGGGACCAGTTGGTCACATGACCAACTGACCACATAAGGCCTATAGAAACAGAAGAGAACTGAAACAAAGCCATTCAACTGACATTTCGCGGATGATGTTATCTAGCATGGCAATGTAACATTTCAAAACTAAACAGCAAGCTTGGAGAACAAATCATCAACATTTATTTGTTTGTTTGTATGCTGCCCATCGAGTGACCCTGGGCAGTTTATGTCAAGGTATTGATTTAACAGCTAACCAGATTATGTAACATAAGATGTAAGATGTAATGCAGTGGTGGGATTCAGCCGGTTCGCACCAGTTGGGCAGAACCCGTACCTATTTTTTTGTTGCCCAGGCCCAGAATAGATTTCTGGAAGTGGCATCCACACAGAGAATCAGTTGTTCACCTATATGAATCCCACCACTGATGTAATGTCATGATGGGAAGAACTCAGCAGGGTCTGTGTCTCTTTAAGAGCCTTTGCATAAAGGGAAGGCTCTGCCGATGTGTTCTCTCTCTTCCATTTCCTGCTGTAATTATAGTTTGTTGGATCCTGCTGTATTAGCACGTGTATGTATATCGTTCTTGGTGTACGATATTGTAGTTAGTGTAAGATAAGCCACCATTTAATACAAACCATTGTTTACTGTGTTTACTACTAAGTTATCTCAGTGGAATAAGACTGTCCATGCTCTGAAAGTTTACAACACCATAAGAACAAAGATAAATAAAAATCAAAATTTTTTTTAAAAAACACCCTAAAAATATTAAATTAACAGGAAATGAGGATGGAGATGGAGAACGTGTTGATGGGGTGGAGATGGAGAACATCTAAAGTCACCCTTAAGGTCAAAGCTACTTCCAAACCCAGCTTAGATGTCTTCATCTGGAGGGAGTCCTTGGCATAGGACCGCAACTGAGCCCAAAACTCTGCTGCTAAGCAAGACATTTCTTAAGTGAACTTTACCCCAACTTACAACCTTTCTTGCCACGGGTGTTAAGTTGGCTCACAGCAGCTGCTAAGTTAGTAATACAGTTGTTAAGTGAATCTGGCTTCTCCCATGACTTTGCCGGTCAAGAAGGTTGCAAAAGGGGATTACACGACTCTGGGACTCCACAACTATCATAAATACGAGCATCCAAATTTTGATCATGTGACCAATGGGGATGCTGCAACAGTCGTAAGTGT
Organism: Daboia siamensis; assembly: GCA_024449315.1. Classification (NCBI taxonomy): domain Eukaryota; kingdom Metazoa; phylum Chordata; class Lepidosauria; order Squamata; family Viperidae; genus Daboia; species Daboia siamensis. The sequence goes on along the minus strand of JAKJMR010017358.1, from coordinate 56,596 downwards.
GAGAAACAGCCATGTCACTTTTTTCAGTGCTGTTGTAACTTTGGAATGGTCATTAAATTGAGGATTACCTGCATACCCTCTTCCATGGGATTGATGATGTCTTGAGCAACTACAATAATAATAATAATAATAATAATAATAATAATAATAATAATAATAATAATAATAATAATAATAATAATAAAGTTGGAAGGGACCTTGGAGGTCATCTAGTCTAACACCCTGCTCAGTCAGGAGATCCTATTCCATTCCAGACAAATGGCTGCCCAGTCTCTTCTTAAAAACTTCCAGTGTTGGAGCATTCACCATTTCTGGAGGCAGGTTGTTCCACTGGTTAATTGTTCTCACTGTCAGGAAGTTTCTCCTTAGTTCTAGGTTGCTTCTCCCCTTGATCAGTTTCCATCCATTGTTTCTTCTCCTGCCTTTAGGGGCTCTGGAGAATAGCTTGACTCCCTCTTCTTTGGGGCAGCCCCTGAGATACTGGAAGACTGCTGTCATGTCACCCTTTGTCCTTCTCTTCATTAAACAAGACATACCCAATTCCAGCAACCGTTCCTTATATGTTTTAGCCTCCAGTCCCCTAATCATCTTTCTTGCTCTTCTCTGCACTCTTTCTAGAGTCTCAGCATCTTTTTTACATCGTGGCGACCAAAACTGGATGCAGTATTCCAAGTGTGGCCTTACCAAGGCATTGTAAAATGGTATTCACACTTCACATGATCTTGATTCTCTCCCTCTGTTAATGCAGCCTAGCACTGTGTTGGCTTTTTTGGCAGCTGCAGCACACGGCTGGCTCATATCTAAGTGATTGTCCATTTCTGATCATGGGCACAAATGTCCCCATGCCATCTGCCTAGACTTCCCTTGGTAAGTTGGGAATTGACCCACTGTCCTGATTCGTGTTTAATCAGAGAACTGAGTTTGACACTCTTAAGCTATCTTTTCATTAGCCCAGATCCCATCGTTTTCATTTCCTGCAAGCGAACTAACAAAGCCACGATCCTGTTAATTCTTTCTCCTTTTTTTTTAATCCAGCTATTCTACAACTCTGCCTTTTTTTTCTTTTTTTTTTAAAAAAAATCTCCCCAAAGTTACCTTGGCAACTCATACGTTAGCCAAGCCGACAGATTTATGACAGTTACATATATAAATATTTATACTCTGCGGCAGTGCAATTTTTTAAGGGCAGCCTGATTCTCCGATGAGGCTTCTACACAGCCTCACCCAAAGAGGCACGCTCAAAATGAGAGCCTCGGAGGAGGAGGAGGAGAGACCAAGTACTTCCATTGGATCCGGGGCGGGGGGGGGGGGGAGAGAGATCCTCCTCCAAAATTGCTTTTTCGACATGTTGTCCAATGAACACCGAGGTGATTTATTCGCACTGACCTCGCTTGTCCAGCCTCTCGACCTCAAGTTATCACGGAGAGAAAACTGACTACACCAACTTGGTGGTCAATGTATTCTCACGTGATTCCTTCCCCTGGTGGAGATGCCAAAAGTGACTGATTTGAGAAGCCGCAGTTGAGTCACGAAGGAAATGTTTCTAAATTAGTAGCTGGTGGAAGCATTTGCACCAGAGAAGGGGGAGAAAGAGGAATTTTCTCGTTTATTAACAGAATAACAGACTTGGAAGGGACCTAGGAGGTCTTCTAGTTCAACGCGACACCCCATATCGGTGGTGGCGAAGCTTTGGCACCCATGCCAGAGGCGGCACTCAAAGCCCACTCTGTGGACATGCGCGCCATCGCACCCAGCCCCGCCTCCCCCTATGGACCCTTCCTCACCAGCAGCCCCCCCCCCCCGGAGGAGATTCACCCCCGGATGTGGCCCATGTGGAGCAGCGCAGCCAAAGACATGGCAGCCAGACAGCGGGGACAAGACTCTGCCCTTGTGCTCTGTCGCATGCAGATGATGCTGCAGGGCATGGGTGGGAGCCATGGCCACCATGAAGCTGCAGTGGGGGTCCCTGTGGGCAGGCGGGGTGGGGGGCTGGGCGGGGCAGAGTGGGGGGCAAGGCAGGGCAGTGGCAGGGCAGGGCAGTTTGGGGGCACTCAGTCTCTAACAGGTTTGCCGTCATTGTCCTATACCATTTCGGACAAATGGTTGTCCAGCTCTTTTTGAAAGCCTCCAGTGATGGAGCATCCCACCATTTCTGAAGGCAACCTACTGCATTCTGCTGGTTGATTGGTTTCACCATTAGGAATTTTCTCCATAGTTCTAGTTTGCTTCTCTCCTTGGTTAGTTTCCATCCGTTGTTTCTTGTCTTGCCTTTTGCTCCTTTGGTGAACAGGTTGACCCACCTCTGCTTTGTGGCAGCCCCTCAAACACTGCAGCTAAGTTCCAATATTGAATGAAATACTCCTAAGTTACGTGGAAGGTGCAAACATGGAATTTTCTCATTTTTGCATCGGTTTATAGCAGACCGTGGATAGTGTTTCTTTGAGCGCCTTAGTTCATGGTGTGAAGTTCCTTCAAGTCACTAAGTCCAAAGCAGAGGAGAAATTTGGGTCTCTCTGTGTGTGTGTGTGTGTGTGTGTTATGATTTCTCATTTTCTTTTTCTTGCCTCTTTCTGCTGCTGTTCACCCAGTCTCTCCATTATCACAGCGAGGTTTTCCCTATCGAGCATTTTTTTATTAATTGTTCAAAATATCAAATTCAGAAATACAGAGAAGACTAAAGTTATGGGAAAATAGAGGAGGAAAGGGGGAATAAAAAAGGTAAGAGAAAGGGGGAAAGAAAGAAAAAAAAAAGCATTTACCTCCAACTCCTTTTGGTGCAGTAGAATAGAGTAATAACATAAAACCTCGACTTTTTATTCTTATATAATAAGATACTGCTCAAAAAAATAAAGGGAACACTTAAACAACACAGTGTACTGTATTTAATAGTAGGATGTCTTATCTTGTGTTCCCTTTATTTTTTGAGCAGTATATATACCAGCCGTTTCTACAACAGAAAACCTATCTAAATCAACAAAACCTAAAATCAAAGTTTCATTATTTGTTTCCACCTCAAGCACAAAGTCCAAAAGCAGTTTCTAAGTAGAAACAAAATTAATTAATGTATTACAACGAGGTTTTCCAAAACGGGGTTTCCTTGAATATGTTTCATGACCCAACTAGGGAACATCATCAGTGCTAGAAGGGAGTGGGGTTTGCAGAGAAGAGCAGGGGAAAGACTATGTGGTGTGGCCTTGGTGCTCTCTGAGCTGGGTTGTTTTCTTACAGATATTTCATGACCAAACTAGGTCACATCAACAGTGCTAGGACTGATGATGTTATCCAGAATGCTAATGAAATGTCTGCAAGAAAACAGTCAAGCTCAGAAAGCATCAAGAACCCCTTTGGGGGAAAGGGAATACAGAGTTTGTTTGTCTGGAATGCTCTAGGGCCTCCTGCTCGAGCAGGGGGTCATACTAGATGACCTTCAAGGTCCCTTCTTTCCTTTCTACCTGTTGTGTAGTGGTTCTTTGGAAGCAGGGGGCGAGACGAGAGAGTTCAAACAGGAACCTTGCTTTATTGAAGTAACAGGAACAGAACTGAATCAGAGGCTTCTGCGTAGCTACTTATGCGGTTGACCACTAGGCGGCGGCCAATAAGTTTAAAGGAACCTATTCCCGCCCCAGAGCCAACCAATGATCGTCCTGGAGACTGCATGTCTGGGCAGTCAGCGACTGTTACACAGACACCCTAATTAAGCAATCCCAAGCAGCATTCAAAAGACACACAAAAACAGTTCAAGTAAAAGGCCCAATACATTACACTACCCATGTTCCTGCAAGGGCAATTTGTAAACTGATCAGCTAGGAGCTTCTCCTTGTGTAGGAAAGAACCAGTCTAGCTTTCCTCTGAGGTCAAAAGTCAGAGGTGATCAGCGTGATGAGACAGGGCGTCAGATCTTCTCCTCCATTTTCTCCATGTTGGAGATCTACATCTTCCACTTTTCTGATGCTCTCAGAGGACGGATGTCCACACCAAGTGCTTGCCCTAACAGTTCCCTGCATGAGGTCAGCTCTTTTATTGTCTGGCAGAAGAGCTGGAGAGGATCCAAGTCCAACGAGAGGCAGGAGGGGTCGTGAATATATAAAAGAAGAGAGCAATTTATTCATTTCCCCCCAGAGTTCCAAGTTGCTTTCTCAGCACTCATTAACCCAAAGCATGTTGGTAAAAGTCCATGACCCACAACTACTTTCCCCCCCACCCCTTTCCTCCTTCTCTTTGCAAAGGCTAAGTGTAAAATCAATTGTTCCTAATTTTGGCCAGGCAGTTTTTTAAAGTTAAAAATACATGTATTGAGTAGACAAGATAAATTCTCCCCTTCCACAGCACCAAGCTTGGTAGTTCCATTTAGTTAACCTCTCTCTCTCTCTCTCTCTCTTCTCTTTCTCTGTCTCTTTCTCTCTCAGTCTTTCTCTTTCTCTCTCAGTCTTTCTCTTTCGCTCTCTCTTCCTATCCCTCCTGATTCCTCTTCCTCTTGAAAAAAAGCATCTTTGGGACAACTATGACCTGGATGACTGAGAATCTCCGCACACAATTACACAAAAATACACATCTATTTTAGGGCTACAAGCGTTGCAAGACTCCATCTGGAAACGTCCTTCAGGTTTGAAAGTAAACGCATGTAGACACATTTGCTTAAATGCAGTTTTACACATGGGGTTTCCTTGTGGATTTTTTTTTTTCTGTGCGGGTGGAAAAAAAAAAAGAGAGACACTCTGAGCGGAGAAGTTCAAAGTATTTGTTTTCTTCTTACGTAAAGGAAGTTTGAAGGAGGGATGGGAAAAGCAGTTTGACTGTTGATTCGGCTCTTTCTATTTCTCTTACCGTTGGCAATGTAGCCAAGGATGGGGGGGTGTGGTTTATTTTTATTTTTTATTTATTTTATTTTAATTCCATTTATATCCCGCCCTTCTCCGAAGACTCAGGGCGGCTTACAAGCTTAGCAGTAGCCTTCATTCTGTGTATATGCCTGCTTATTAGGGCTTTCACACACACACACCAAGCGGCATTATTACAAAGTCAGCTTATTGCCCCCAACAATCTGGGTCCTCATTATTACAAAGTCAGCTTATTGCCCCCAACAATCTGGGTTTAGGGGAATCCCAGGGGGGTTCTACCCATCAGTCCCTCTGTTTGCCAAAGGAGGCTGATGGTCGGGGTGTGTGTCTGTGTGTCTGTGTGTGTCTGTGTGTGTCTGTGTTTGCAAGCCTGGCTCGAAGTTATCCTCCAGAAGACAGCACAAAAGTGAGGACAGTCCTGGAGGAATTTCCTATAACGTGATAATGGATTTTGCTTGTTCTCGGTCTCGGCAATGAAATGTCTTGTAAAAAGGGGGATGCTGAACCCTGATGGTCCCTGGGCCTGAATTAAGGGTGAATTGGAGCAAGCGTTGCTCAGCCTGTTATGTAAGAGGGGGAAAATGGAAGGAAAATCCCAGTCACATGAGATGGAAACGTTGCTAAAAGGGCCCCTGGGTGCATGCCCTTCTCCTTCTCCTATCCCTCCCATCCTCCTACTTATCCTGCCTCTCTTTCTTCTCTTTCTCCCTCTCTCTCTCTCTCCCTCCCATCCTCCTCCTTCTCCTTTTCCTCCTGGTCCTCCTCCTTCTTTTTCTGTTCCCTCACATCCTTCTCCTTCTTCCCCTTCTTCTCCTTCTTCCCCTGTTCCTCCTTCTGCTTCTCCTTCACTCCTTCCCATCCTCCTCCTCCTCCTCCTCCTCCATCTTCTTTCCTGTTCCCTCCCATTCTTCTCCTTCTTCTTCACCTCATTCCCATTCTCATTTTCCTTCTCCTTCTCCCATCCATCTCCTTCTCCTTTGCTCCCTCTCTTTCTTCTTCTCCTTCTCTTTCTCCTTCGTCTGCTACTTCTTCTCCTTCTCCCATCCATCTCCTTCTCCTTTGCTCCCTCTCTTTCGTCTTCTCCTTCTCCTTCTCCTTCTCCTGCTACTTCTCCTTCTTCTCCTTCTCCCATCCATCTCCTTCTCCTTTGCTCCCTCTCTTTCGTCTTCTCTTTCTCCTTCTCCTTCTCCTGCTACTTCTCCTTCTTCTCCTTCTCCCATCCATCTCCTTCTCCTTTGCTCCCTCTCTTTCGTCTTCTCCTTCTCCTTCTCCTTCTCTTTCTCCTTCTTCTCCTT
>JAKJMR010017358.1:34019-45236 GCA_024449315.1 Daboia siamensis | reverse complement strand
TATTCTATTCTATTCTATTCTATTCTATTCTATTCTATTCTATTCTGGTGGTACATCATTTTCCCGCACTTCCGGAGGTCTTTGAGACGAATACGGTGGTGAGATTAGAAGACCAGGCTAGCTAAGTTTATTACCACTAATAACATTGTTTTAAAAATGTATGCCGAGATAATGAGGCTGATCAAATCTCATGCTTCAGCTTGCCACTTTATTGCCACTGGGGTCAGCGAGGGTGTCTCTTTTCAGTAGGGCCACACTTGAGTTACGGAGTTTTATTTTTTTATTTTATTTCATTGTTAACCTTATTTTTATTGGCTATAGTTGGCAGCTCTTCTGGCACTTCAGAGGAGCCTAATATAAAAAAAATTGCAAATTGTGAGACACCAACAGAGCAGAAGAGAACATCCTGTAGAAGTTGCTGAACTAGAAAAGCCCATAGGTCCCAGCCATACCCACAATAGGGGATGATGGTATAACAGATGAAAAAAGTTGGAAGGAACCTTGAAGGTCTTCTAGTCCAACCCCCTGCTCAAGCAGGAGACCCTGTACCATTTCAGACAAATGATTGCCTTAAAAACTTCCAGTGTTGGAGCATTCACAGCTTCTGGAGGCAGGTTGTTCCACTGGTTAATTGTCCTCACTGTCAGGAAGTTCTTCCTTAGTTCCAGGTTGCTTCTCTCCTTGGTTAGTTTCCATCTGTTGCTTCTTGTCCTGCCTTCAGAGGCTTTGGAGAACAGCTTGACTCCTTCTTCTTTGTGGCAGCCCCTGAGATACTGGAACACTGCTACCTTGTCCCCCCTAGTCCTTTTCTTCATTAAACTCGACAGACCCACTTCCAGCAACCGTCCTTTATATGTGTCAGCCTCCAGCTACCGAATCATCTTTGTTGCTCTTCTCTGCACCCTTTCTAGAGCCTCAACATCTTTTGTACATCGTGGTGACCAAAACTGGATGCAGTATTTCAAGCAGTGTTCTTACAACTAGTCTGTCATGGTTCTGAGGCTATGACCAACAAACTGAAACTCCAAGGCTAGAGGTTTCCTCAGAGAACATGTTTATTGGTTACATAGTTATCGGCACGATCAAAAGTGAAACCAAGTTTGACATTCCCTTCACTATTATAAAGTCAAACTTCCCGCCATGTGGGAAGAATGGATGGAAAAAGCGATGGAGCTGGTAGAGATGGCAAAATTAGCTGTCGTAACTGCAACTGCCACTGTCATAAATATGAAGCAGTTGCCAAGCGCACAGGTGACTGTGTGGCTCTTGGGATGGCTGCAAGTGTGAAAAAAGGTCACGAGTCCCTTTTTTTCCAGTGCTGTTGTACGGTCACTAAATGTACGGTTTGTAAGTCGAGGACTACCTGGGTACACTCTTAGAAACCTGGACAGATGTCTGATCTGACCAACTTGGGTGACACAGTGTTGGTACAATATTGGCCCAGATTACCAGCAACAGCAAAACAACAAAAAACATATGCCTTCCCCAAGGCGAAAGGGCATTTCATGCAAATGGCCCCTTCCCCAAACAGCAGGTTTTCAAAGCATTTGGCATTCACGGCTAGGAATCACGCAAATAATTTTGTGAGCTTGTGCGAGCTTGAATCACAGTTGTCATTTTTTTTTTTTTAAGGGAAAGACTGTGAGAAGCATCTTTTGAGAAAGCTAAGAAACTGGCAAAGGGATCCTTCCAGTCCGATTTATTATTCAGCAGCTGCCAACTAGATGCTTCCAGAAAACCCACAAGCAATGTATGAAGACATTAGCCTGTTTGTACTCAGTGGTTAGCATTAAGATAAACTATCTGAGCAAATGGATAATTAAATATAATTATCGTGATTAATAATTATTCGAGTTTCGGTCCTCCAGGCTCTTTTTCACCCAGTTTCCTTAGAAGTCGTACGCAGTGTAATCTTTCACTGTGTGTAGATTTTAGGAGCAGATGGATATCTATCGCAGAATCTACCCACAGACTACTACAGCCACGTGGAATCAGCATAGCACGCAAGCCGACGAAAAACCTTCAAAACATCCTAAGCAAAGCAAAAGACCCAGCTACCCCCTCCCCCCCCCCCCAAAAAAAAAAAACAGGAGTCATTTGCAACATACAAAAGTAAGGATCACAACAACCACTATGTAGGAGAAACAGGTAGAAAACTGGCAAAAGGCATCCATGAACACCAACTAGTGGTCAGAAGACATGATGAAAGCTCCTTAATGGACAGAATTCATCGTTGTTTCAGCTGGGAAACTATGAGTATCCTAGATCAAGCCAAGTTGAAAAAACATTAGGGGGGATTGCTGGAAAGCTGGAACTCGGACAGATCAGCTATCAACAGGCACATGGAGATAAACAACATCTTCATGCCATTCAAAAGAGACAACAAAAAAAGCCCACAAGGAAACAAAAAGGCAAAAACACCTCCTGGTTAGCAATCAAGGCACAGATGAGCAGTTTCCTTGACTTCCTAGCTTACATTAAATCCTCACAAATGACTAAAGGAATTCCTCGGTGAGGCTGGAAATTGTGAGTGACCAGAATAACAGAATATCTGCATTGGAAGGAACCTTGGAAGTCTTCTAGTCCAACCCACAACTCAAGCCGGAGACCTTATACCATTCAGGACCAGTGATTGATCAGGGACACTTCAAGGTGATGGGAACATCAGCAAGAGACAACCATTAATGACACTGGAGATTCTCAGTCATCCAGGCCATAACTGTCCCAAAGATCCTTTCTCAAAAGGCAACTGGACTTTCCTTGTTTTTTTTTTCTTGAAGATGTTTTGCTTGCTCATCCAAGAAGCGTCTTCAGCTCTGACTGAATGGTGGAGCATGGGATTCCATTCCAAGTTACAACAACACTGCAAAAAGTGACTTAGGGCCATTTTTCACACTTACAAGCGTTTTCAGCATCCCCGTGGTCACGTGATCAAAATCCAGAGGCTTGGCAACTGACAGGTATTTATGCCAGTTGCCTTCTCCCGGGGTCATGTGATCCCCTTTTGTGACCCGCTGACAAGCAAAGTCAAGGGGGAAGCCAAATTCACTCAACAACAGCGCTACTGTTCTGTCCCAGCCTACGTGAGTCCTTGTTATGCTCACAAGGAGAAACCCCTCTTCCAATCAAGCAGGCAGGAACCGCAGGAAAAACCCAAACCCTTTTTATTATTCACAGACCTGAGTCAAGGTCCAAGGCAAACAAACACAGTCCATAGAAACTCCATCCTCAAGACGAACGGTTGCCTTTGGCAACCAGCACCTCCCACACCTTCCCTTTTATAATTCAGCAAAGGCGTGGCTTCCTAAGGCCTTCTCCTTTGCCTTTGGACCCACCCCATTGCATTCCCCTGTCCTACTCGCTTCTCTTGCTGGTGCTTTCATGCATCCTGGATTTGTCCCAACTGTTCTTCATCACTGTCCAACTCAGCCCCCCAGCACAGCTGTGTCTCAGCCTGGGCACGAGTAGAGGGGCCAGGCTCCTTGTCCGACTGTAAGTCTTGGAGCTCTTCACAGCCTTCCTCTGACTCTGATGTCACTCCAGGCCCCTCTTCCTCCTCCTCTGATTCCTCAGACTCAGCTACTGGATCCACTGGCTGGCAAGGAATCACAACAGCTACTGACTTACTAACTGCAGTGACTCACTCAACAACCAGGGCAAGAAAAGTCATAAAATGGGGCAAAATTCACTTTACAAATGTTTTGCTTAAACTAAAAGGCTGGGCTGCACAGGTGGTCATAGGTCAAGGACTACCTGTATACCCCATCCAGCCTCCTTGGTTGCCACCATTTTATTTTAAAAGTTCACCACAAGCTGGGAAATTAATTCCTAAATTTTATCCAGAGATATCCATACCAGTGCAGCTAGATTCAGACCTGCTCAGTTTGTTCCACCTCTGCTGTCCGGCTGCCTCTAAGAACACAACAACTTCCCTAATCACAAAGTCAAATTATAAGGAGGTTATGAATGCAGTAAAAAAAAAAAGGAGGGGGGGAGAAAGGAAGTGAGTAGACAATAGATTGTGATGGAATAAAACAAGTAACTGGCTAGGATGCTGAAGCTTTTAGCCAGGGAAGCTAACATCTACACGAAGGTCTGCTGGAGAAAGTAAATCTGCCCATGCCCTACTTTCCCCTTCATTTAAATGGAATTAAATCCAAGAGACATGATGTCATAAAATTATCCTCCCAATTAAGCATTGTCTCTCTGTCTCTGTCTGTCTCTGTCTAAGCCGACTTGCATTCTCAGCTTGGAACATGGACACAGCCTCTCAAAACTGCCTGGCCTGGTCTGTTTTGTCAAGAGGAGAGAAGGAATGAAGGCAGTGATTGAAAACAGATTCTTATTAATGATCTTTGTTAATGGGATGCCGGACCAAGCATTTTAAGATCCTTCAGTTTTCTTGGGAGAAAGTTTTTGTTCTGGAGAAATTCTAGAGGACTGTAATCATACTGGAGCAGTGATTTTCTTCAACCGTCTTTCTCAATAGCCTCATCCTAGGATGAGCCTATAGAATAAGAGAGTAGGAAGGGACCTTGGAGGTCTTCCAGTCCAACCCCCTGCTCAGGCAGGAAACCCTATACCATTTCAGACCAATGGCTGTCCAGTCTCTTCTTAAAAACTTCCAGTGTTGGAGCGTTCACAGCTTTGGGAGGCAAGTTGTCCCACTGGTTAATTGTTCCCACTGTCAGGAAATTTCTCCTTAATTCCAGGTTGCTTCTCTCCTTGATCAGTTTCCATCTGTTGCTTCTTCTCCTGCCTTCAGCTGCTTTGGAGAACAGGTTGGCCCCCTCTTCTTTGTGGCAGCCCCTCAAATATTGGAAGACTGCTATCATGTCACCCCATGTCCTTCTAGATCTAGAAGATCCTCTGCCAGATCTTCTTCTTCCCCCTCCCTTCTGATCCCAGCCCAACCAAGATGGAGGTTCCCCCAAGAATGTTGGCTAAGCCCCAACGTGCCTCTCTAAGCAGGTGTTGTGTCTCCTCTTAAAGAAGGGAGTGATGATCTCTCTCTCTCTCTCTCTCTCTCTCCCTCACTCAGCATTTATTTTGTGCAGGTGTGCACTTTGCAGGCACCAAATCAGCGCTCTGCCAAAGTGTTCCTGTTAACATTCATCACCCTCTCCCCTTAGTCATCACGGCTACCAGCCTCCCTTGGGGAAAGTCATGCTAACTCAGTCAAAGATTCAGCACCAGTCCCCCCTTGGCTGGGTTCCCCGATGATAGCAGCCACTCAGACAGTGAGAAGTCAAAGCAAGGTAAACCTCATTGCTTATGTTGTTGTTGTTGTTGTTGTTGCTGTTGCTGCTTTATGGATGTAGCCTAGGGCTTTTTTTTAAAAAAAAAAAAAGAAAATGTTTTCATCTGATTGCACCCTTCCTTGAAGATACAGAGATTCTCATTTTCATCACCAGCAAGGTGAGCCACCAACTGCGTCTCCTTGGCCAGCCTTGGGTCTTTCTTCTTTTCTTTTGATCGACGGGTTCTTGCCAACCTAGCACGGTGGAAAACCAAGAGTCCTCGGCTGGCAACTGAGCTTTGAGCCGAAAATGTCTGCTGCTAAGCCAGATAGAAGTGCAGTGAGCTTTGCCCCCATTTTAAACCATCTTTCTGGCCCCAGTTGTTAAGGGAACCAATGCAGTTGTTAAAATCAATAACAGGGAAGGTGGTTTCCCCACGGACTTGGCGGGGGGGGGGGGGCGGTTGCAATAGGCGGATCACGTGACACCCCGGGACAGGGCAACTGTCGTAAATACATGCCGGTTGGCCGAGCCTCTGAATTTGGAGCACGTGACCACGGGAAGGCTGCAACGGTTGTTCAATGCGAAAAACTTTTTTTTTCCCCAACGTGGTTGTAAATTTGAAGAGTCCCTAAATGAATGCTTGTAAGTCAAGGACTTCCTGTACTTGGAAAGACAACATAATTTTCATTTATTTTATTTTTTTTTTGATCCAGGATGGGACTGGATGGCCCTTCCTACATTTTCCTTGGTTAGCAGGAAGTTTTGAAAGAGGATATGCTTAAGGGCTGCTCTGTTTTGTGGGAGATCTGCCCATTTTCCTTTCAATTTAAGTTTATTATAGTACAGGTGGTCCTCGACTTACAGCAGTTCATTTAATGACCGTCTGAAGTTACGACGGCACTGAAGAAAGCGACTTATGACCATTTTTCACACTTATGACCATTGCAGACTCCCCAGGGTCACGGGATTTACACTTGGATGCTTGACAACTGGCTCACACTTATAACGGTTGCTGCGTCCTGGGATCACATGATCCCCTTTTGCGACCTTCCGACAAGCAAAGTCAAGAGGGAAGCTGGATTTACTCAATGGCTCTGTCACTAACTTGACAACTGCAGAGATTCACTTAACAACTGTGGCAAGAAAGGTCATAAAATGGGGCAAAATTCATATAACAAGTTTTTCGCTTAGCAACATAAATATTAGGCTCAAATGTGGTCATACGCTGAGGACTACCTGTACAAATTTTATTTACTTGTTATAGTAAAAAAAAAATCTGATACTAGCCAGAGCATAGAAGAACTCAAAGAAGTACTGTAGTGCCAGAACAGATCTGGAAGGGAACTTTGGAGGTCATCTAGTCCAACCTCTGCTCAAGCAAGAGACCCTACCTCATTTCAGACAAGTGGCTGTCCAGCCTCTTGTTAAAAACTCCCAGTGTCAGAGCACCCACAACTTCTGGTGGCAAGCAGTTCCACTGGTTAATTGTTAGGAAGTTTCTCCTTAAATCCAGGTTGCTTCTCTCCGTGAATAGTTCCCGCCCATTGTTTCTTGTCCCACTGTCAACGCTGCTCACATCGGATGTTTCTGCATTGACAACAGATGGAGATGCAGCCATTTGCTTCTTTTTGCTTTTAGAGTTAGACGATGCTGGGGAAGGGGGGGATGTGCACGAGAGACCAGCTAGATATAACAACACTGAGCCTAGCATGAGAATCAAGGTTGTTGAAATTAGAGCTGTTAAAGAATTGGCGGGCTGGAGAGTGGAGACGAAGCCCGCGCTTCAAGCTAATTGGAGAATGTGATGTATGACGGTAAATTGAGGGAGGGAATTGTGCTTTGATACTATGTGCCCAGGGGAGGGGAATTCAGTTTTTGGCTTCGATTATGTTAGTGCCGATGCTATGCTACTCAAATAAAGATTCTTTAAGGGAAACAATGCCTCAAAATTCTTTTGAAGAGTTCCATTTGTCGGAACCATGACACCCACCTTCTGGTGCTTTGGAAAATAGGATGACCCCCTCCCCTCTGTGGCAGCCCCTCAAATACTGGAGTGCTACCATGTCACCCCTAGTCCTTCTTTTCTCTAGACCGGCCATATACCCAGTTCCTGAAATCATTCTTCATATGTTTTAGTCTCCAGGCCTTTAACCATCTTAGTTGCTTTTTTGTAATTTTTGTACTTTGGAAAAAGTCTCAACCTCTTTGGGAAAAAGTAACTCAAGGTCTGAAGATGTGGAGATACCTAGCCCACAGGATTGTCAAGAGTCGGACACGACTGAAGGGTTAACCTCATTGTCATCATTGTACAAAGTTTCCGACCTATGGGCTTTTCAAGTGACTCTGAGGCACTGTTTACCTTAAAAGTCCTTTATTAGCCTAATACACTGGCAAATGCTTGCTCGAAGGAAGCTGGAATCTGAAATCTCCGCCCCTTGCACAATATATTAAAGCACAATTCTTCACCTTTCTAATTTTGCCATTAATCATATTCTCCAATTAATTTAAAGAACCAGTTTCCCTTCCATTAGAAAACCCGCCAAGGCCTTATCATCTTTAGTTAGAGAGGTGGCCTTGAACGTGCAATCCTACTCGTCCCCCCTCCCAACCTTAAACTAAAACTTTTAAAGCAATACACAAGTTTAACATATGAAATGGCTATTTCTTCATCTCTTGTCAAGCAATAACATTCGAAGTTAGCAGCGTTGACACACACACACACACACACACACACACAAACACACACACACAAAGCACACGCCTGGAGGCTGTGCCAGTCTTCCAAGTTGCCTATCACTCAACAAAACAACATACAACCGCGAAAAGTAGTTTTTTTTTTTTTTAAAAAAAAAGCTTAGCAACCTTTGAGCACAAATGAATAGCATTAGAAGGTAACAATGCTAACTAATCCGTGCCTTCAAGAGGCATGACTAAGTCAAGGGTAATTCTTCTTTTTTAGAAGAGCTATAAATACACCCTTTTCCTGACTGGAAATTAATGGCGCCACAAAGCGAGGCTCAAGCAAACAATCACAGTCGTGACACCACCTTATTGATCTCCCTGAGTTATAGGTTTGGCCCCTAGAAAGGAGCAAGACTTGAGATGCGTTCAGCCACTCAAGCAAGACCTCAAAACTCAAGGTCAAAAGCAGGCAAGATTTGGGAGAAAGTCCTCTCAAGTTTCAAAACCACAGTCTTGGATGTTCTCCATCTCTCTCTGAGAATTGTTGCTGTAAAGTGTCACACAGAGAAGTCCCTCAGTTTTGTGAGACTACAGAAGAAAAAGAAAATCAACTCTATAGAAGAGAATATATCAAGCTCAGGGTCTTTGGCAGCATCATCAGTGCTAGAAGGCAGAGGAGTTTGGGAGGAGGAGGAGAGGGAGGAGGAGAAGGAAGAGGAGGAGGAGGAGGAGGAGGAGGAGGAGGGGGGCAACTATGGGGTTCTTGATGCTCTCTGAGCTTGGTGGTTTTCTTGCAGATGTTTCATGACCCAGCTAGGTACCATCATCAGTGCTAAAAGGGAGAAAGGTTTGTGGGGAAGGGGAGGAGGAGGAGGAGGAGGAGGAGGAGGAGGAGGACAACTATGGGGTTCTTGGTGCTCTCTGAGCTTCGTGATTTTCTTGCAGATGTTTCATGACCCAGCTAGGTAACATCATCAGTGCTAAAAGGGAGAAAGGTTTGTGGGGAAGGAGGAGGAGGAGGAGGAGGAAGAGGAGGAGGAGGAGAAGGAGGAGGAGGGCAACTATGGGGTTCTTGGTGCTCTCTGAGCTTGGTGGTTTTCTTGCAGATGTTTCAACTACCCACTCATAACTAGGAACACAGGGAAGATAACCATAAACCATGGCCTCATCAAGGAACTACCAAGAAGAAAGCAACATTCCCAACTCATACTGACAGAGCAAAACAGTAATATATAAACAGAGAGCAACCCTGCCCTGCTCTCTCGCAGCACTGATGATGTTCCCTACTTGGGTCATGAAGCATCTGCAAGAAAACCAGCAAGCTTAGAGAGCACAAATTCAACACTGGAATGCGAACACTTCATTTGGAAGTCTATGGAGATTCTGAGTCATCTGGCTGTCCCCAGAGGTGCTTTTCCAAAAGGCACCTGGACTTTTTTGGGTTATTTTTTTTTCCCCTTGAAGACGTTTCGCTTCTCAGCCAAGAAGCTTCTTCAGTTCTTCAGTTCAGCTCAGAACTCATGAAGCTTCTTGGATGAGAAGGGAAACATCTTCAAGGGAAAACCAAGAAAGTTCAGGTGCCTTTCGGAAAAGCCCTTTTGGGACTTCACTTGGAAGTAGAGGCTCAAGGTCTTCTCTCCAAGGGGATGCCTACTTGTCACTGGTGAGCAACATTGTGCTGCTAAATTTGTCTTAGGAGGGATCTGGAACCTATCTGAGATCTGGACAGGTCATGTACATGAGGCCAAGGAAGGTGGACTGGTGGGGAAAACATTTGTGAGGGTTTGGTGGTTGCATCTTTGCTATGTCTATGCTTTTGCATGCATCTTGGACCTAAGTCCATAACTACCTATACTCGATTTTTCGCTTTTTTTTTTTTTAAAAAAAAAAATCAGATCTCTTGATCCAAGGAACAAAGGGAGTATCAGACAATTATAATATTCTACAACAAGAAGGACGCTGAGCTTGTCGATCAGAAGGTCGGCAGTTTGGCGGGTCGAATCCCGAGTGCCGCGTAACAGAGTGAGCACCTGTTACTTGTCCCAGCTTCTGCCAACCTAGCAGTTCGAAAGCACGTAAAAATGCAAGTAGAAAAATAGGGACCACTACGGTGGGAAGGTAACAGCGTTCCGTGCGCCTTTGGCGTCTAGTCATGCCGGACACATGACCACGGAAGATGTCCTCGGACAAGCGCTGGCTCTTCGGCTTTGAAACGGAGATGAGCACCGGCCCCTAGAGTCGGAAACGACTAGCACGCATGTGCGGGGGAACCTTTACCTTTACCTTTTTACAACAAGAATAATCAGGTCAGGTACAGGCCTAACAGCTGTATTGGCACAAGATGCTAAACTTAACAGAATAACAGAGTTGGAAGGTACCTTGGAGGTCTTCTAGTCCAACCTCCTGCAGGATCAGGAGACCCTATGCCATTCCAGACAAGTGACTGTCAAAATCTACAGTGATAGAGCACCCGCAGCTTGTGGAGGCATGCTGTTCCATTGGCTAATTGTTCTCACTGTTAGGAAGTTTCTCCTTAATTCCAAGTTGCTTCTCTCCCTTGATTAGTTTCCAACCTTTGTTTCTTGTCCTGCCTTATGGTGCTTTGGAAAATAGGTTGACCCCCCCCCCTCTCCTTTGTGGCAGCCCTTCCAATATTAGAAGACTATGATGTCTCCCCTAGTTCTTCCCTTCACTAGACTAGACAAACCCAGTTCCTGCAATCATTCTTCATATGTTTTAGCCTCCAGCCACCTAATCATCTTTGTTGCTCTTCTCTGTTCTCTTTCTAGAGTCTCAACATCTTTTTTTTTTTTGTATTGGGGCAACCAAAACTGGATGTAGGAGTCCAAGAGTGGTCTTACTAAGGTATTATAAAGTGGTATTCTCGTGAACTTGATTCTGTCCTTCTGTTAACACAGCAGAGGATTGCGTTGGCTTTTGGGGGGCTATTGCCACACACTGCTGGTTCACATTTAACTGATTGTCCACTAGGACTCCAAAATCCCACTCTCAGTGACTGCTATTGAGCCAGGTACCACCTATTGTGTACCTGTACATTTGGTTTTTTTCTTGCCTGGCGTAGAGCCTTACTTTTCTCTACACTGAATTTCATTTTGTTAGATAGGTTCCAGTGTTCAATGGATACAGTCAACTTGGACCAGATGCCACCTCCTTCTCCTTCTCCTTCTCCTTCTCCTTCTCCTTCTCCTTCTCCATCATCATCATCATCATCATTATTATTATTATTATTATTATTATTATTATTATTATTATTATTATTATTATTATTATT
>JAKJMR010017358.1:3753-25244 GCA_024449315.1 Daboia siamensis | reverse complement strand
CTCCTCCTCCTCCTCCTCCTCCTCCTCCTCCTCCTCCTCCTCCTTCTTCTTCTTCTTCTTCTTCTTCTTCTTCTTCTTCTTCTCCATATTATTAGAATGGTTAAGCACCAGCAAGATATTTGACACTCGGCAATCACTTTATTGTGGGTTTAGGCTTTGATAAGGGTCAACCACATTCAAGAAGGGGGTTGGGCTTAGTTCATTTGTGGCTACATAGGGATTCTAGGCTTTTAGCATTATACCGCTTCCATGCTAGAAACTGAACAAAATAGCTCTCTGGGCACAAAATATTTTCTACATGTGTTATGTGTGTGCGTTAGAAACATGCCCTTTGCATAACTGAGGTCTAAAAAGGAGGCATTCCTAAACTGGACATTTTTTTTTTCTTTTTTGTAGTTGGTGAAGAAAGTCTTCAAATTGCACAAATTTGCCAATCCAGCCCGTTAATGTCTCAGGAGTTGCAGTTATTCTGTAATAATTTATAGTGCTGTCTGGGTGTTCTGCGGGAAGAGAGGCGTCCAATAATATCTGTTCCCTTTGAGAGAGAGAGAGAAAAAATATGGATCTCCATGCTGAGATCAGCTTTCTCAAAAGAGTTACAGCTTAAGGAACGGGGCGCAATTTAGAGAAGGAGAAAGGGATGGGGGGAATTGAGGGAAGAGGAAGGAAGACAGGAAGAGGAGGAGGAGGAGGAGAAAAGGGAGAAGAATAGGGAGAAGGCCAGGAAGACAGGAAGAAAGAGAAAGAAGAGAAAGAATTTGGAGAAGATGGGGAGAAAGTAGAAAGGGAAGAGGAAGAAGAAGAGAAGCAGGAGAAGAAGGAAGAAAGAGAATGGGGGAGGAGGAAGAGGAGGAGGAGGAGGAGGAGGAGGAGGAGGAAAATTACTCCATACCTTCTACATTTCAAAAGTCTAATCAGAAGCTCTGATTTGGAAATCACAGCTTCTCACTGAATCAAGAAACCACAGAACGTGCTGTGCTGAGTTACTTCGTTTCATTTCTACTCTATCACAACCCGTTTAATGCTCACTCGTTTACACAGCAGAAAACAAATGTAACCGCTCCACAAGAAGCTTAAACACACACACACACACACACACACAAATACAACTTTGTAGCAGTGACATCAGAAGCAAGCAAGCAAGCAAAAAAAAAAAAATTCTTATGCTTTACCTCCTTCCACAACACAAGCGGAAAAAGAAATATTTGACATTCCACTACATTTGTTTAGTTTTATTTTATTTGGTGGCAATTTTTTGGTTTGGGTAAAGGGGAAATTTACTCATCCCTCGAAATTCTACTATGTTTGCTTAAGGGGATAATAAATTCAGTCACATTTCATCCCCCTTTTGGGTTATGATGCATCCAGAAAAAGAGGGGTAGAATCAAGATCACGTAGTACCATTTTATAATGCCTTGGTAAGGCCACACTTGGCATCCTGCATCCAGTTTTGGTTGCCCCAATATAAAAAAAAGATTTTGAGATTCTAGAAAGAGTGCAGAGAAGAGCAACAAAGATGATCAGGACACTGGAGGCTAAAACATATAAAAACGGTTGCTGGAATTGGGTACGTCTAGTTTAATGAAGAGAAAGACGAGGGGGGACATGATAGCAACTCTTCCAGTATCTCAGGGGCTGCCCACAAAGAAGAGGCAGTCAAGCTATTCTCCAAAGCACCCGAAGGCAGGACAAGAAGCAACGGATGGAAACTAACCAAGGAGAGAAGCAACCTGGAACTAAGGAGAAATTTCCTGACAGTGAGAACAATCAATCAGTGGAAGAGAAGTTGCCTTCAGAAGTTGTAGATCAGGGGTAGGCAACCTTGGCTCTTTTGTGACTCGTGGACTTCAACTCCCAGAATTCCTGAGCCAGCTATGCTTGCCTTCAGAAGTTGTCGGTCAGGGGTAGGCAATGCTGGCCCAGGAATTCTGGGAGTTGAAGTCCACGAGTCACAAAAGAGCCAAGGTTGCCTACCCCAGTATCTCAGGGGCTGCCCACAAGGAAGAGGCAGTCAAGCTATTCTTCAAAGCGCCCGAAGGCAGGACAAGAAGCAACGGATGGAAACTAACCAAGGAGAGAAGCAACCTGGAACTATGGAGAAATTTCCTGACTTTTAGAACAATTAATCAGTGGAACAGCCTGCCTCCAGAAGTTATGGGTGCTCCAACCCTGTATGTTTTTAAGAAGAGACTAGACAACCATTTATCTGAAATGGTATAAGCTTTTCTGCCTGATCAGGGGTTGGACTAAAAGTCACTTCCAACTCAGTTATTCTGTTTTTCCATTATTAACTGGTTTATTCATGAGCAGATATCCATAGGATATGACTACTAATATTTGCTGGGGGGAAAAAAAGCAAAGAAGAATTTGACAGGAAGAGAAAAACCACCCCAGGCATTGTGTAAATTAATGGAATGAGAAACGACAAATCAATTAGTAGATGACAGCTGCTAAGACACGACAGAGTCTTGCTTGGAAATAATAATAATAATAATAATAATAATAATAATAATAATAATAATAACAACAACAACAACAACAACAACCACCACCACCACCACCACCATCATCATCATCATCATCATCATCATCATCATCATCATCATCATCATCTCAATTCCCTTTCCAAAATTCCATTGTATCTTCTTGGTATTAATTTCTCTCATTACATCACGGTTCCCCCTCCCCCTCCAGGTAAGTATAGGCAGGTTACCTTACTAATGAGCCCAGCTAAACTCTAGGAAAGTCTATTTAATATAAATATATCAAAACTGAAATGTTTCACCAGGAAAAAAAAAAACTCATTAATGCCAACATGAAGAATAGTATTCCCCCAGCAATAAATGTCAAAACAAAGGTTTTCACTTAAGCATTAGCATTAAAAGAAAAAGAAAAAGAAGAAAGAAGAAAGAAAAAAAAAACCAGGAAAATTAGAGAACCATTTTCATGTTAAGTGAACGTTTCATTAGGAACATCAGCTTACAAATGTCTGTAGTTTTCTTGCCGTGTTACTGGGCTTCTAAATGCATTTTGTCTAATTTAAAAGTACAGGTCGTACAGGATAGAATATTAGAATAACAGTGTCAGAAGGGACTTTGGAGGTCTTCTAGTCCAACCTGCTGGACAAATGGCTGTCCAATCTCTTCTTAGAAACCTCCAGTGATGGAGCACTCGCAACTTACAGAGGTAAGCCATTCTACTGATGAATTGTTCTCACTGTCAGGAAGTTTCTCCTTAGTTCCAGGTTGCGTCTCTCCTTGATTAGTTTCCATCCATTGCTTCTTGTCCTGCTTTCAGGTGAGAATAGCTTGACTCCCTCTGCTTTGGGGCAGCCCCTGAGATATTGGAAGGCTGCTATCATGTCACCCCTGGTCCTTCTTTTCATTAAACTAAACATACCCAATTCCTGCAACGGCTCTTCCTATGTTTTAACCTACAGTTCTCTAATCAACTTTATTGCTCTTCTCTGTACTCTAGAGTCTCAGCATCTTTTTTGCAAAACTGAATACAGTATTCCAAGTGGGTCTTACTGAGGCATTATAAAGTGGTATTAACACTTCACATGATCTTGATTCTATCCCTCTGTTCATGCAGCCTAACACTGTGTTGGCTTTTTTGGCAGCTGCAGCACACAGCTAGCTCATATTTAAGTGATTGTCCATTAGGACTCCAAGACTCCAATTCCAGCAACTGTTCCTTATATGTTTTAGCCTCCAGTCCCCCAATCAACTTTGTTGCTCTTCTCTATACCCTTTCTAGAGTCTCAATATCTTTTTTACATCCTGATGACCACAACTGGATGCAGAATTCCAAGTGTGGCCTTACCAAGGCATTGCAAAGTGGTATTAACACTTCACATGATCTTGATTCTATCCCTCTGTTAATACAGCCTAGCACTGTGTTGGCTTTTTTGGCAGCTGCAGCACACTGCTGGCTCATATTGAAGTGATTGTCTACTAGGACTCTGAGATCCCTCTCACAGTTACTACTAAAATGTTTAAAAACACATCTAGTAATTGTTGTAAATGTAGGCAAAGCCAAGCACCTTTGGTAGACATGCCCCAAAGCAATATATATATATATATTCTGGTCGAAAATACATGTGTGGTTAGAGAAAATGTTAAGAAAACATGTAGCTTTTAAGCTGGAACTATTTCTTTTAGGTACTGTATAGCCTCAGAAAACTATGATAAAGAATGTGTATATTTAATATTACATGTACTAACCGCAGCGAGAATTGCATTTGAACAGTGTTGGAAAAATGAAGAAATACCATATAAAGAAGAGATAATTAAGAAAATTTTGGACTGTGTGGAAATGGACAGGCTTACATTGAAAATGAAAGGGAAAGAGGACACAAATGCTTTCAAACATGGGATACATTTTATAAATGACTAGAAAAATGGAGTAGAGAATAGGAATTGAAGATGTACTAGCATTGTTAAATATGTGTACCCATTGTTAAATATGTGTACCGTACTAAGCACCAAAGATGTGTAACTATAAAAAAAAATAATTATCTTTAAAAAAAAATGTGGCGTTTGATCCATGACTCTAGATTCACTTTAGGAAGTGTTGCCAAATCAGGTCCAGTAACCTGGTTGGTGTGGTGGGTAGTGCCAATGTTATGACTTTTCTTGACACGGTCGTTAAATGAATCACGGCCATCGTGAAGTCAGTCACACAGCTGTTCAGCGGATCTGGCTTCCTCCCATTGACTTTGCTGCTCAGAAGGCCACAAAAGGGGATTGCGTGATCCCAGGACACCGCGACCATCATAGGTCAGTTGCCAAGTGTCCGAACTTTGATCACATGACCACAGCGACGTTGCCAGGGATGTAAGCGTGAAACGTGGTCATTAAGTCAGTGAAGAACTTAAATCAAGGAAGAACTAAAGTCACCTAAGAACGGAAGAAGCTTTTTGGACAAGAAGCAAAATGTTTTCAAGGATATATAGATGATTGATTGATAAAGAAATACACTTTCCACTTTGCAACTCTTGGCCCTCAGCTGCTGAGCGTATAAATGTGGCATTTGGCCGCAAAAACATTTCATGCCTAGTTTAATGCAACCTCAGCATCAAGCACAGCCTTGTCAAACAAGGTTTTCCTGACTGTATTGGTTTGGTAAGCAAAGAGACGGGCTCGTGGCTACAAGCCTTGCACTAAGCTGTAAATGTGCAGGTAGTTCTCACTTCACAAACACAACTGAAACCAGCAGGTACCTCACTGAGTGACAGAGTCATTGAGTGAGACATCACAGGATTGCAATGGCCTTATGACTCCAAAAAGAGCGCGGAGAAGAGCAACAAAGACGATTAGGGGACAGGAAGCTAAAACATATGAAGAATAGTTGCAGGAATTAGGCTTGTCTAGTTTAATGAAGAGAAGGACTAGGGGTGACAGATTAACAGTGTTCCAGTAACGCAGGGGCTGACCCAAAGAAGAGGAAGTCAAGCTATTCTCCATAGCACCTGAAGGCAGGACAAGAATCAACGGATGGAAACTAATCAAGGAGAGAAGCAACCTGGAACTAAGGAGGAATTTCCTGACAGAGCAATTGACAGTGGAACGACTTGACTCCAGAAGCTGTGGGTGCTCCAACACTGGAGGTTTAGCTTGCTATTAGAAGACAAGAACAACATTCACAGGTGTGGGCACACATGGCTACACACAACCATGTCTTTAATCTAGCAGGGACCGAGGCAATTGCCAGCGACAACACTAAAGGCGGCCACTTGTTTAAGGAAGCTTGGTTTTCAAACCACTCCTCTATCAACTGGCATATAGACCTCCCCCCTGCATACCAGGCACTAAGAAATTGGGAAGAGGAACGATGTGTGCGATATGAAGATAAACAGCGCAAGCATTCACAAAGTACCTCATTGTATCAAATCCAAGATTGCACCAACACACAACCACCCTGCAATGTTGAACACAGGGAAGAAGAGCAACAACCATTTAAGACCCCTGGCATGAGAACACGGGCAATGACCAGAGCTATGGCTACAACACATGGAACTATCAGCAATTCACTTTTAGCAACAGATACCCAGAGGCAACTACATCCCCCAAAAACGGATGCGCGACAACTCAAAGAAATACGGCAGACCTCAACAAACAGACAGGTGACGCACTCCATGAGCAGAGTGCGGTATAAACGCAATCTCCCCACCCCAGTGTCTCCATCCTGAGGACCTTGGCAGTTAGCCAACAAAAGCTTGATTTTTTAGCAATAAAAACCGTTTTAGTTTTTTAATTCCATCCCAATGTTCGTTTGTTTGTTAATTTTAACATGCCTGGGATATGGTCCTAAATCCCTTTTTTTTTCAGGGGCGTAAGTCATTTCAAACGGTCACTAAGAGAATGGTTGTAAACTGAGGACTACCTGCATCGCAATAATTCCCTTCCTTCTCAACACTTTCTCTCGCTCGCACGCAGAAGGTCAAAGCAACCCTAAACTCAATAAATCCCCTCATTTTCTTTCCCTTTGCAGAATGCAGCTTGAGTGTGTAAGCCAATCTGAAAACGACAACAATAACAAGAAAAGCTGGAGTAATTCTAGTGTAGATTTTAATTTTGGGAGTCGAGAAGGACAGGGTGGGAACTGTTTTCCCTTCTGCCTGGCGACGGAAAGCTGATTTTTCCGCAGGAAAGATTAGAAGCCTCGTGTGATTTTTGTCACGTCTTGGTATATATCGAAGTGAGAGCTGGCAGCCATCAAACTGAGAAAAAAAATAAAATTTCTAGGCAATCTGCTGCCTATTAAGATATTTTTTCCCCCTCCTTTCTCAAATCATAAATCTTGGCTGTCAGCATGCTAAGCAGAGGTGGTGCTCACCTGTCTTAAGCTGTTCAGGTAAGAAGCAAAAACCTCTGTTCACAGGGGAGACATCTTTGACTATGGGCCACAATTAAACCCAAAGGTCTTGCCGCTAAGGATGACGGTTGTTAAATGAGTTTTGTCCAATTTTACAACCTTTTTTTTTGGGCTACAGTTGCTAAGGGAATTACTGCAGTTGTTAAATAATTAGTGTGGAGCAGGGGTCTTCAAACTTGGCCCTTTTCTGACTGGTGGACTTCAATTCCCAGAATTCCGCAGCCAGCGTGCCTGAATCCAAGCCCGCAGTTTCATCAAAATGGCCAACTGCGGGATTCTGGGAGTTGAAGTCCACCAGTCAGAAAAGGGCCAAGTTTGAAGACCCCTGGTTTGGATCCAAGCCCGCAGTTTTATCAAAATTGCTGACTGAGGAATTCTGGGAGTTGAAGTCCACCAGTCATAAAAGGGCCAAGTTTGAAGACCTCTGATGTGGACATTTAGTGAATCTCCATGTTCTGGAGGGAGATAGAGGTTCCCTGAGGATGGGCTCCAATGCTTGGAAGAATAACCGTTTGGTCCCTGTAATTGACTCAGATTGGATTCTGCAACATTATTCTGGGGCACATATATTTGCCTTCAATCTTAAGGGTATACATTCCCTGTGAAAGTTAAATGTCAAAAATTTAGTTAATAAAAACTTAAATGTTAAGTTAAAGTTAAATGTCACATCTACTGGGCATCGGCTATGTGGGAAGAAGCTCATTTTAGTGGCTGTGTCAAAGTTGGCTGGGTGACTTTGCGCCAATCACCAGGAGACAGTGAATTCTAGTCCTTCCTTAGGCATGAATGCCAGTTGGGTGACTTTGGGCCAATCACCAGGAGATGGTGAGTTCTAGTCCCGCCACAGTCATGAAAGCCAGCTGGGTAATTTGGGGCCAGTCACCAGGAGATGGTGAGTTCTAGACTTGCCTTAGGCATGAAAGCCAGCTGAATGATTTTGGACGAATCACCAGGAAATGGTGAGTTCTTGTCCTGCCTTAGGCATGAAAGCCAGCTGGGTGATTTGGGGCCAGTCATGAGGAGACGGTGAGTTCTGGACTTGCCTTAGGCATGAAAGCCAGCTGATTTCAGACAAATCACCAGGACATGGTGAGTTCTAGCCCCAGATTAGACATTAAAGCCAGCTTTGGGCCAGTCACCAGGAGACAGTGAGTTCTAGTCCCACCTGAGGCATGAAAGCCAGCTGAGTGACTTTGGGCCAATCATCAGAAGATGGTGAGTTCCAGTCCCAGTTTAATCAATAAAGCTGGCTGCTGGGTGACTTTGGACCAGTCACCAGAAGTTAGGAAGTTCTAGTCTTGCCTTACGCATGAAAGTCAGCTGGGTGACTTTGGACCAATCGCCAGGAAACTGTGAATTCTAGTTCTGCTTTAGGCACAAAAGCCAGCTGGGTGACTTTGGGCTAGTCTCTGTCTCTCAGCCCAATCCACCTCACAAGGTTGTTGGGGTGGGGCAAATAGGAGGAGGACGGACTATTAGTGTGTTTGCCACCTTGAGTTACTAAAAAAGTAATAAAGGCCAGAGTAAAAGACCTCCAACTCTGCTAATCTGCTATCTATTAATCTGTTACAAAAATCTAATAAAGATAAATTTACAAACTACCCAAGGAGCTGCAGGAAGTTAAACAGGCTGAAAATGTTGTTACAGAAAGGTTGAACATGTCCACCACACTTATGCTCTCCTGGGATCAAACCTAAGATCAGATTAGAGGTGTGCCGTGCTGGGAAATCTTTGTGGACCAGAGGAAAGAGAAGGGATGCTGTCCTTTCTCATGACTGCAGATCTAATGCAGTCTCTCTAGCCAAAGATTGACTCATAGGGTTAGCTACCGTGAACAAAAAGTGAGAAATGTTAATCAATTTTTGCTTTCAAGTGTTTCTTGGCTTGGTCTGTCTGCTGCCAGTTTCTCAACTACTGGCCAGCTTTTTGTCATGATGCATTATGTGGAAGGAATAGAATAGAGTAGAGTAGAGTAGAGTAGAGTAGAGTAGAGTAGAGTAGAGTAGAGTAGAGTAGAGTAGAGTAGAACAGAACAGAACAGAACAGAATAGAATAATGATGGGATGGGATGGGATGGGATGGGATGGGATGGGATGGGATGGGATGTGATGGAATGGAATAGAATAGAATAGAATAGAATAGAATAGAATAGAATAGAATAGAATAGAGCAGGAAGGGAGCTTCGAGGTCTTCTAGTCCAGCCCCCTGTTCAAGCAGGAGAACCTATACCACCACAGACAGGCAAATGTCTAGTCTCTTCTTAAAAACCTCCAGTGATGGAGCACCCACGATTTCCGGAGGTTGATTGTCCTCATTGTCAGGAAGTTTCTTCTTAATTCCAGGTTGCTTTCTCTTTGATCAGTTTCCAACCATTGTTTCTTGTCCTGCCCTCTAGAGCTTTGGAGAATATTTTGACCCCCTCTTCTTTGTGGCAGCCCCTCAAATACTGGAACACTGCTATCATCTCTCCCCTATTTCTTCTTTTCTTTAGACTACCCAAACCCAAGTCCTTGCAGCTGTTGTTCATATGTTTTAGTCTGCAGCACTTTGATCATTTTAGTTGCTCTTCTCTGAACTTTTTCAAAAGTCTTGACATCTTTTTTGTAGTATGGTGACCAAAATTGGCTTCAGTATTCCAGGTGTGGTCTTACTAGGGTTTTGTAAAGCGGTACTAATACTTTGTGTGATCTCGATAATATGCCTCTGTTTATACAATCCAGGATGGCATCCCACCTCACTTCTTCTTATGGGAAATGGAGTTATATCTTAACAGAATAACAGAAGACTTCCCAGGAGCCACTCTCCAACAAAGACTGGGCAAATCTATGGTTAACAGCGAAAATGCATTCAATTTAAAATAAGCGTAGTTAAGAGTTAATATAATTGTCTATGGAGATTCTCCATCATCCAGGTCATTGTTATCCCAAAGGTCCTTTTTCACCAGGCAAGTGGCCTTTCTTGTTTTTCTTTGAAGACGTTTCGCTTCTTATCCAAGAAGCTTCTTCAGTTCTGACTGGATGGGTGTGTGTGGAATGGGAGGATTTATACTCCTTGCAGACAGCTGTTCATTTGCATTCTTTTAGAGAGCCATTGAGGCCACTTGGGGGTTTACCAGTGTCTTCAAAGTCACCTGAATAATGAAAATGGGTGTGGGGTCTTCTTTGCTGCAGGATGGAAATGATCGACTGTCTGCAAGGAGTGGATGAATGGATTTGCAGGAAACATTGCAGACTCCGGGAACCATTTGGGGTTCAGATTGAGATGCATACAGCACAGACTCATCCCCAACAGTCTGAGCCCGTCTTCAATGGTGAAGAGACCCAGGGCAGAAAACATCCTGCAGCCAAGAAGGCTCCACACCCATTTGCACCACTCAGGTGACCCTGAGAACACAGGTAAACCTCCAAGTGGCCTCAACAACTCTCTAAAAGAATGCAAAGGACCGGCTGTCTCTAAGGAGTATAAATCCTCCCATTCCCCACCATCCAGTTAGAGCTGAAGAAGCTTCTTAGATGAGAAGCAAAAAGTCTTCAAAGAAAAACAAGAAAGTCCATTTGCCTCCTGAAAAAGCACCTTTGGGACAACCATGACCTGGATGATGGAGGACCCCTATAGATATTCTGCACCTTATAGATCACATTACAGTTGTATGACTCAGCTCTGTTGCATGAAATCAGGTCATCCTTGCCTTATGAGAGGAACTGGGCCCAAAATGTTTAGCGTTAAACAGGGCAGTCATTCAGTGAGTTTTGTCCCATTTTATATTTTGTGCCCCTGTTGTTAAGTGAGTCGTGGCAGTTGTTAAGTGAATCATGCAGTCATTAAGTGAGCCTGGCTATAAATGAGGGTCACATGAAATGATGGGACAGTGAAACTGCCTCCTAAGTACAGGCCAGGGGTCAGCTGCCCAAATTTTGATCATGTGACCATGGGGATGCTGCAAAGTTGGAAAGTGCCATCGTAATATGGAATGGTCACTAAATGAACGGTTGTAAGTCAAGCAGTACCTGTATTCCAGCCGTTAACTCCTTTGGTGTGGTGCCTCGTCTGCCACACACTCTCAAAGTCAGGTTAAAAACTTAGCAGTTTAGTGCTATTGAGTAGTCCAATAAGTTGAGTCAATCCAGAAAAAAAAATACAGATAGCCCTCACTGTCAACTTAAAAAATGAGCATGGCTGCGGCCATCTTCCTTGTACCGACACTCAGGTTACAGCAGTACCTTTAAAATGACTGATCGAAGTTGCAACAGCACTGAAAAAAGGGACTTATGACCATTTTTCACACTTACAACCATTGCAGGAACCCCATGCTCAACGTGATCAAAATTCAAATAGCAATAGCACCTAATCTTATGTATCGCATCACAGTGCTTTACAGCCCCTCTCTCGTTTACAGAGTCAGCCTATTTGCCCCCATCAATCTGGGTCCTCATTTTACCGATTTGGGAAGGTTGGAAGGCTGAGTCAACCTTGAGCCGGTCAGGATTGAACTGCTGGCAGTGGGCAGAGCTTGTCTGCAGTACTGCATTATAGCCACTGCACCACAACAGTGGAAGGAAGGAAGGAAGGAAGGAAGGAAGGAAGGAAGGAAGGAAGGAAGGAAGGAAGGAAGGGAGGAAGGGAGGGAGGGAGGGAGGGAGGGAAGAATAAGAATAACACTTAGATTTATATGCTGCTTCACAGTGCTTTACAGCATCTTCCCCCCACCCCAACAATATGGATCCTAATTTTACCGACCTGGGAAGGATGGAAGGCTGACTCAACCTTGAGTCAGTCAGGATCGAACTGGTGACAGTTGGCAGAATTAGCCTGCAATCCCACATTTTAACCACTGCTCCACCGTGGCTCTGGAGCTTGGCCCCTGATTTATATTCAGTTCAACCAATTCATATTTACAATGGTTGCAATGTCCCGGGATCATGTGATCCCCTGTTGGGGTCTTCTGACAAGGAAAGTCAATGAGGAAGCCAGATTCACTTCGCAAACATGTTACTAACTTAACAACTGGAGTGATTCACTTAACAACCGTGGCGAGGGAGGTGATAAGTTGGAACAAAGCTCCCTTAAGACCTGCTTCCCTTAGCAATGGAAATGTTGGGCTCAAGGACTAATTCTAATGCATTCAGTCACCAAAGTAAGCATGTCTTGCAAATGTAGCCCACATAGAGGGACAAAGCTCCTTCGGGAAGCTCTCATGCCTATATGGCATTATCATCTCACCTTGGAAACACTATTTTTGGACCGAAGAGAGTGCGTCAGGCACACCATTGAGATTAATGACTCATTCAGCTGCATCTCCATCGGTGTCAGGAGCCACAGACTCTTGATGACTACCTCAAGTTCACAAGGAGGCAAGGCTGAACGGTTGCTACAGAGACCTGGAGAGGCAGGTAGGAAGAGCGAGAGGACCTTGGAGGTCTCAAGCAGGAGATCCTACACCATCTCAGACAGGTGAATGTCCAGTCTCCTCTTAAAAATCTCCAGTGATGGAGCACCCACGATTTCTGGGAGTAAGCTGTCCCACTGGTTGATTGTCCTCACTGTCAGGAAGTTTCTCCTTAATTCCAGGTTGCTTCTGTCCTTGACCAGTTTCCAAACATTGTTTCTCGTCTTTGCCTCTGGTGCTCTGGCGAACAACCTGACCTCCTCTGCCTTGTGGCAGACCCTCAGATACTGGAACACTGCTATCATGTCTCCCCTATTTCTTCTTTTCTTTAGACTAGCCAAACCCAAGTCCTGCAGCAATTAGTGACTCTCACTAACTGCTGGTGATGTCCAAGCTCTCATATTGCATCACCTGTCCTCCATTCTTGTTGGACAGTTGGGAAACTTTTCAGGAACTGGGTATCTCTAGTTTAATGAAAGGAAAGATTAGGGATGATATACTCACTGTCTTCCAATATTTGATAGGTTGCAACAAAGAAGACGGGGTCAACTAAGTCTCCAAAGCACATGGAGAGGACCAGAAGCAGTGGATGGAGACTCATCAAGGAGAGAAGGAATCTAGAACTAAAAAGAATAGCAGAGTTGGAAGGGACCTTGGAGGTCTTCTATTCAAAACCTTTGCTCCAGGAGGAAACCTTACATCATTTTGGACAAATGGATGTCCATTTTCTTAAAATCCCCCAATATTGGAGCACCCACAACTTCTGGAGGCAAGTGGTTCCACTGGTTTATTGTTCTCACTGTCAGGAAATTTCTCCTAGATTGTTTCTCTCCTTGACTAGTTTCCATCCATTCCTTCTTGTTCTGCTTTCAGGTGCTTTGGGGAACAGGTTGACCCCCTCTTCTCTGTGGCAGCCTCTGAGATATTGGAACACTGTTATCATGACACCTCTAGTCCTTCTTTTCAGGAAACTAGACAAACCCAATTCCTGCAGCTGTGCTTCATATGTTTTAGCAGCCCTCTAATCAGCTTTGTTGCTCTTCCCTGCATTCTTTCTAGAGTCTCAACATTTATTGAGCCTTGGTGGAGCAGAGGGCTAATGCCTCCCTGAGTAACACCAGCTGCCTGCAATTAGTGCAGGTTCGAGTCCCACCAGGCTCAAGGTTGACTCAGCCTTCCATCCTTCCGAGGTAGGTAAAATGAGGACCCAGATTGTTGGGGGCAATTAAGCTGACTTTGGAATAATGCCGCTTGGGGTGTGTGTGAAAGCCCTAATAAGCAGGCATATACATAGAATGAAGGCTACTGCTAAGCTTGTAAGCCGCCCTGAGTCTTCGGAGAAGGGCGGGATATAAATGGAATTAAAATAAAAAAATAAATAAAATATATACATATACTATATACATGCATACACACACACACACACACACACACACACATACAGACACATATATATAATGGAGAAATTTCCTAACTGTGAGAACCATTAATTAGTGGAACAGCTTTCCTCTTTGTTGGGGGTCCTAACAGTAAGAACAATTAATCGGTGGAACAACTTGCCTCCAGAAGTTGTGGGTGTTCCATCACTGGAGGTTTTCAACAAGAGATTGGACAACCATTTGTCTGGAGTGGTACAGGGCAGGGGTCCTCAACCTTGGCAACTTTAAGACTTGTGGACAAGTCTCAAAGTTGCCAAGGTTGAGGACCCGTGGTATAGAGCAGGGGTAGGCAACCTCGGCTCTTTTATGACTCATGGACTTCAACTCCCAGAATTCCTGAGCCCAACTACATGTGCCCAACTACATTTCAAAAAACGTTGTCCAGTCCTGAGGGAAGAAGAACGGGAAAGGATACACACTACCACAATAAAACAAAGGGATAAGAGAACCGGAGGGGGAAAAAACACAATTATGTCTTTCTGGGATTTTTGTTATGCTTTTAAGGCTAGACACACACACACACACACACACACACACACACACACACACACTGGAATAAATAACTTGTAGGGCAATTGATGTTTATAGACAATATAGCAAAACTCTTGTTTTGCGGGTCTGGTTAGCCAGTCTTTGAGAATGATGAAAGCTAGAATACACACATGCAGAAAAAAAATGTTGGGAGCTGTGTCAGGAAGGAAGGAAGGAAGGAAGGAAGGAAGGAAGGAAGGAAGGAAGGAAGGAAGGACGGAAGGAAGGAAATGAAAGAGTATATGAATGGATGGATGGATGGATGGATGGATGGATGAATAGATGGATGGATGGGTGGAAGGATGGAAATGGAAGGAAAATAGAGAGATATGGATGGATGGATGGATGGATGGATGAGACAAAAGAAGGAAGATAACAGAGATGGAAGGTTGATAAGAAAGAAAGGAAGGGGGAAAGGAAAGGAAAGGAAAGGAAAGGAAAGGAAAGGAAAACCTTTGAATAAAAATTAAAATATATGCAATAGTCACTATATTAACAAACCCAAATTACATTACTGCTTTAAGGACATGACATACATTATTCATTGCTTAATTAGCAGGGAAAAGATACTGTTTTTGTGTCTTTATGAAATTTAAAATTATAAATGCCTTAATTTTCTTCCAACAGTAATTAGAAATAACTATTCTATCCTTCCATCATCTCCTCAAGACACTATTTATTCCAGTCGGCATTTAATTTATCGGGTTAAATCCTGTTTTCCTTTTTAAATCTGCCATCCAGCCTGTGTTTAATTTGCTGTGTTACTTTTCGTTTCTTTTTTAAACATAGATTATTATTATTATTATTATTATTATTATTATTATTATTATTATTATTATTATTATTATCATTATTATTATTATTATTATTATTATTATTATTATTATTATTATTATATATTACTTTTATTTTAATTTGAGCTGTTACTTTCCCAGGGCAGGATTTTTGAGGGGTTTTTTTGGAAATGGCAAGAAGGATAGACATTTGCTAAGGCGCGCACAGACACACAGACACAGAGACAAAGAGACCACACAGGGATCGAGGAAAGGTGTAAGCTTCTGCTTCTGTCCTCATTTATCAGAGAATCAACTCTAGCAAATACATTCCACCCTATTTTAAACCAAATATATTCAGGATCAGATTTTTTTTTTCTTTCTTCTTCTGGGGCCATGAAGAAAAGTGAAAAGTAAAGCAAGAGACAGCAGAAGAGATTACAGTCCTCGGCTTACAACGGTTCATTTAGTGACTGATCAAAGTTACAACGACATGGAACAAAGTGACCTATGACCATTTTTTCACACGTACGACCACTGTGGCATCCCCGTCATCATGTGATTTACATTCGGATGTTTGACAACTGGTTTAATATTTATGACAGTCTCAATATCCTGGGGTCACGTGATCCCCTTTTGTGACCTTCTGACAAGCAAAGTAAATGGGGAAGCCGGATTCCCTTAAAAGCCATGTTGCCAACTTTACAGCTGCAGTGATTCACTTAACAAATGTGGCCATAGAAGTCGTAAAATGGGACAAAACTCATTTAACAAATTTCTCACTGTTAGAAATTCTGTTTATACATAGCACCACAGAGCAAAGAGCACAGTCACCATGTGCTTTACTACTCAACTGCTAAACTGCAACAGGAAACAGAAAATTCTACTTACAACAGAAGAGCATAGAGTATATAGCATAGATCCAAACTTGCAAACACTGCCATCTACTGGCTGAATACTACTGTAGTTATTGCATAAAAATACTGTACATTCCAACAATGAATTCCAACACTCACTTAGCAACATAAATTTTGGGCTCAATTGTGGTCGTAAGTTGAGGACTACTTGTATTTTATTACATGGGCTCTGATGATCCATATTCAGGGAATGGTACATCTTTTAAATCAGGGGTCTCCAAACCCAACAACTTTAAGACTTGTGGACTTCAACTCCCAGAACTCTCCAGTCAGCATGGCTGGCTGTGGAATTCTGGGAGTTGAAGTTCACAAGTCTTAAAGTTGCCAGGTTTAAATGTTCTATAAATTGCAATATATGGAATTGTCAGGATTCTAGTGACATTCTTCATCCTGGTCCGGAAATTGTGTGACCCGTCAGTAACCAGTTCTGAAGGATTTTGACTGGAGTATTCAATTGTCTTGACATAGTCAAGATTTGATATGCTAAAAGGTGTATCGAATGGCTCCAAATGAATTTTGCCACCCCCAACGGCATGAATGATATTACAAACAAAGCAGAGAACTGGGGTGGACAATCTTTTATCAGCAAGGCCATCCATAGTGATCTTTGGGGGCCACAGATGAATGAGACAGACACTGGAAAAGCCTGTTTTTCACACTTAATGGTGGTTGCAGCATCCCCAGGGTCACATGATCAAAGTTCAGATGCTTGGCAACTGACTCATCTTTATCGCGGTCGCAGTGTCCTGTGCTCATGTGATTCCCCCTTTTTTGCAACCTCCTGAGAAGCAAAGTCAACGAGGAAGCCAGATTCATTTGACAACAGTGTGGCTAACTGAACAACTGCCGTGATCCACGACTGTGGCAATAAAGATGGTAAAATGGGGCAAAGTCCACTTCACAATTTTCTCACTTAGCAAGATAAATTTTGGGCTTCTTAGTAGTCCTCATAAGTCAAGAACTACTTGTATATCATCAAATCATTTTAGTGGAAATTTGATTCAGAATTCAGTTCGCTGAAGACAATTAACTCCTTTTTTAATAATAATAATAATAATAATAATAATAAGTTGGAAGAGACCTTGGAGGTCATCTAGTCCAACCCCCTGCTCAAGCAGGAAACCCTATACCATTTCAGGCAAATGGCTGTCCTTTTTGTTCAGAATTATAATTTCATGGAAGCCTAGGTCAGAGACGGGTCTATTTGTAATACCCATGGATTTTCAGAATCTCATAAGACCCCAAGTCTTAAGTTTGTACAAGCTCGGCTTCTGCATTCTGAATTTTAATTCCTATCTTTCCTTTCCCCCTCACCCACCCCCCGCAAAAAAAAAAAAGTTTGACAACTTTTGTTTTTTTTCTTTTAGCTGCTCTTGAAAGGTTTCCTGGGAAAAGTAACTGATTACTTTGCCGTGGAAGTGTACAGACTGTTAAATGAAGGTTTGGGAATCTGAGCTTCATAAATCATAAAAGCAGGCCGTACATTCTGGGTTTTAGTGGAGATTTAAATTCCTAAATGCCTTTTTTTTTTTAACAAGAGCTGCCGAAGACCTGTTGACAATGGCCTTTTATGATAAAAAGTAAATAGCAGCAACAAAGTTGGAATTTGAAATTTGTCGGCTGGGGACGTTCTCCGTGGCCTCCACACAAACCAAAGAGAGAATGGCTGCAAGCAATCTCTTAAGGGAAGCCTCCCAATAACTTGAAATTAAATATGCATGATACTCCTCTTTGCGCACCCTCAATGTTTTTTTTTTAGAAAAAAAAAACAGAAAAACAAAGAACAAGGAAAAAGAAAGAAAGAAAGAAAAAAATATGAGGGAGTCAAATTGCAAAAACGAAACCGCATTTGCATAAGAAAGGCAATCATCAACAACAAATTGTCATTGTGTTCACAGCTGATAATTGCAAAGATGACAACCAGGAATGTGTCTTTATTCTGGGCTCCCTTGTGCCACTGGCTCACGCGTTTTGAGATAGCAGGGGAGAGAAGGAGAAAGAGAAAGAGAGAGAGAGAGAGAAAGAGAGAGAGAGAGAAAGAGAAAGAGAAAGAGAGAGAGAGAGAAAGAGAGAGAGAGAGAGAGAAAGAGAAAGAGAAAGAGAGAGAGAGAGAGAGAGAGAGAGAGAGAGAAAGAGAAAGAGAGAGAGAGAGAGAGAGAGAGAGAGAGAGAGAGAGAGAGAGAGAGAGAGGGAGGGAGGGAGGAAGGAAATGTGAGTCCCGTTGACTTTGTCAAAAAACTAAACTGTGGTTGTTTCCCAGGAGTTTGGGGAGAGAGAAACAGTGAAGGAAAAGAAGAATAAATTACTATACCATTCCAGACAAATAGGTCTGGGCCTTCTTCTGAAGTACCCCCTTTCAGAAATATTGGAAGGGGCAATTTAGGCCATCAAATGCAGCCCCCTCTTCATTTAAAAAATCCAGATTAAGTATTCCAGACAGATGGAAGTCTACGTCTCATCTCCCTGTGGACAAACGTGTCTGATACAGGCAATCCTCTGAAATGGTATAGAGTTTCCTGCCTGAGCAGGGGTTGGACTAGAAGACCTCCAAGGTCCCTCCCAACTCTGTTGTTGTTGTTGTTATTATTATTCCAAAGAGGAGGGGGGAGGGTCAACCTGAAGGCAGGACAAGAAGTTGTGGGAGGACAGCACCCCCCACTCCCCAGAGAAAGAAATACTTTGTGGAATATTAAAAAGGTCAGAATATTATATTTTCCCAAAGGTTCTTAAAGGCAGAAAAGCAAGCCCAGTTTCTCTTAATAGCCCCAGGAAGAGGCCAGGTCTGTAGAAATGCAGATTTGATAATCCTATTCAGAAAGGTTGGAGCCAGGAAGCTAGAAGCTGATGAGATTAGAAAGATAAAGACCCCTAAAATCTACATTCCCCACCCCAACGCTAAAAACATGACCTTTAGGACATAACAGGATTAGCCCACCAATACCAAAAAAAGGACACACTCAAAAGCTCAGGTCAAAGTTCATGCCACAGGAACAGGAAACAACTCCAAAGAAAAAGCCCAAGAAGGTATAAAAACCCACCACTCCCTGCTACGTGTGGTCAATTCTCCCAGAGCCGTCTGGCTCTGCTCTCCGATAAACTCCAACCTTCTTTCAAAAGCAGTCTCCATTTTGTTTATTCCCAGCTTGGATTGGACCCTGATGAAGCTTTTCCTTTCAACAAAGCAACTGGATGGAAACCAATTAAGGAGAGAAGCTACCTAGAACTAAGGAGAAATTTCCTCTACAGTGAGAACAATGAACCAGTGGAACAGCTTGTCTCTGGAAGTTCAGAAGTTCTTAAAAGTTGAAGCTTTTAAGAAAAGATTGGACAAATGCTTCTCTGGAATGGCATAGGGCTTCTTCTCCTCCTCCTTCTCTTCCTCTTCTCTTCCTTTTCTTGTCCTTGCCTTGTCTTTTTCCCTTTTCTCTCTACACTCCTTCTTTTTCCTCCTCTTCCTTCTTTCCCCCATTCTTCTGTCCCTTTTATTCTTCTCTCCATCCCATTCTCCTTCTCTTTCTCCTCCTCTTTCTCCTTCTCCCTCCAATCCTCCTTCTCCTCCTTCTTCTCCTTCTCCTTCCTCTTCCCCTTCCGCTTGTCCACAGAGAGCAGGGATAAAAATTACAAAGTCGTTGACCAGACTGCTATGTTGAACTGTCACATTCTGAAGACCCTCCACTAGGGCAGCACCACCAATCCCTCTTTCATTAGGGGTCTTTTGTCCTGGGTATTGGATTAACCAAATTAACCAACCAAATTAAGGAAAAGGAAAAGGACAAAGGATCCATCCATGACGAGTCATCTACAACAGAGGTTCACCAAGCTTATGGGCACCAGGGACCGGTTCCATGGAGAGAGGTTTTTCCGCGGACCGGAGGGTGTGTGGTTTTGTGTGCAGCCTGCATCTCGTTGATGGGGCTTTGCTTGTTTGTGCGGACTGGTTGTTAGCGTGCTGCAGCCCGGCACTGATCCACGGACTGGGGTTTGGGGATCCCTGGTGTAGGGTCTCTTTCTTGAGCAGAGGGGTGGACTAGAAGACCTCCAACGTCCCTTCCAACTCTGTTATTCTTTTATTCTGTTACAGCTATCTGCTAAATCCAGTTTGCCTGAAAGTGATTGCTTCTTACACAACATCCCCGAGGGAATAAGAAGAAAACAGCCAGGGAGATCAAAGTCAGCTTTCATATTTTTATGAGGTTCTCATTTGCTTTGCCATTTCCCTTCTATCCCCGACATCAGCATTGCAACAATCACCATGAAACCGGAAACACAGAGTTTCAGCCTTCTTTTAAGACTCCCCCCCCTCCCCCTCTTCCCCACTTGATCAAAAATAGCTGCCTTTGGCAATGTTCCCACCAAATCTCGACGGGGTTTTCTTCATTTCATTTTGATTTTAAGCCAGCTTTGGGTTGGCTGGGTACCCTATAAATTCATCTAATCTTGCCATATTAGGGCTGCCATTCTGCAGGATTTGATCGGCGCGAAGTTTCAAACGGAAGTCGCTAAATTAAACTTCATTCACTTTCCCCCAAAATGGAATGAAATATATTATTATTATTATCATTATTATTATTATTATTATTATTATTATTATTATTAATAATAATAATAATAATAATAATAATAATAATAATAATAGGTTGGAAGGGACCTTGGAGGTCATCTAGTCCAACCCCCTGCTAAGGCAGGAAACACTATACCATTTCAGACAAATGGCTGTCCAGTCTCTTCTTAAAAACTTCCAGTGTTGGAGCATTCATCGGTTCTGGAGGCAGGTTGTTCCACTGGTTAGTTGTTCTAACTGTCAGGAAGTTTCTCCTTAGTTCTAGGTTGCTTCTCTCCTTGAGTAGTTTCCATCTGTTGCTTTCAGGTGCTTTGGAGAATAGCTTGACTCCCTCTTATATGTATGTGTATGTGTATTTGTGTGTGTGTGTGTGTGTGTGTGTGTGTGTGTGTGTGTATACTCCTTGCAGACAGCTGGACATTTGCATTCTTTTAGAGAGCCGTGGGGGCCACTTGGAGGTTTGTCTGTGTCCTCAGGGTCCCAGTGCAAATGGTGCAAACTCCAGCTTTCTATTAATCAGTGGAACTACCGGCCTCCAGAAGTTGTGAATGCTCCAAACACTGGTAGTTTTCAAGAAAAGATTGGGCCACCCTTTGTCTGAAATGGTACAGGGTTTCCTGCCTGAACAGAGGGGGCTGGACTAGAAGACCTCCAAGGGCCTTTCCAACTCTGCTATTCTATTATTCTGTAAGTGTTGTGAACTCTGGCATTTTGCTATCATAAAGGATCATTTTTGTGACCCGGTGAAGCGGCTTCCTACTACAAGCGCGGGGTCCTTCTTCAGCGCAAGTTCCCTAGGAACTGCTCACCGCAGGCAAACTGTCTCCAAGACTGCCGATAATATTAATTTAATTATCCTTCTTCATCCTATTTTTCGTTCAGAGTACTCCCAAAGTGGGATTCAGTACAGCCAGCCAGGAAAAATGTAGACAAAGCAAAGGTTAAAAGCAAAAGAGAGAGAGAGAGAGAGAGAGAGAGAGAGAGAGAGAGAGAGAGAGAGAGAGA
>JAKJMR010017355.1:96484-147208 GCA_024449315.1 Daboia siamensis | reverse complement strand
GCTGAAGTCTGTTCCTCCCCATCCAGACCCGAACCGCCTCCAGGCAATGGGACATCACATCGAGGGCATCACTGGGGTGGTTTGGGGTCGAAATGAAAAGCTGGGTATCATCGGCATACTGATGATACCCAACTCCAAAACCACGAATGATCTCACCCAGCGGTTTCATATAGATGTTGAACAGGAGAGGCGAGAGGACCGACCCCTGAGGAACTCCACAAACGAGAGTCCTTGGGGTCGACCTTTGCCCCCCTGCCAAGACCGACTGAGAGCGTCCCAGGAGATAGGAGGAGAACCACTGAAGAACTGTGCCTCCCACTCCCAATCCCCTGAGACGCCACAGCAGGATACCATGGTCGATGGTATCGAAAGCCGCCGAGAGGTCTAATAGGACAAGGACAGAGGAATGTTCTCTGTCCCGGGCCCTCCAGAGATCATTCACCAGAGCGACCAATGCCGTCTCCGTGCTGTACCCGGGCCTGAAACCCGATTGGTACGGGTCTAGATAATCCGCTTCATCCAGAACCAGGGGGAGCTGATGCGCCACCACACTCTCAACAACCTTGGCAAGAAAGCGAAGGTTGGAAACCGGACGAAAGTTATTCAACATAGCTGGGTCCAGGACAGGCTTCTTGAGGAGAGGTCTCACCACCGCCTCCTTCAAGACGGCGGGGAAATTACCCTCACTCAAAGAAGCGGATATAACTGCCTGGAACCAGCCTCGTGTCCTCTCCCGAGCTGCATAAACCAGCCAAGAAGGGCACGGGTCCAATAAACATGTGGTGGAGCTCAACCTCCCCATAATCCTGTCCACTTCCTCAGGGGTCACAGAATCAAACTCCTCCCAGATAACATCAACAAGACTGCCCGTGTCCTGATCGTCAGACCCTGCCCAGTTGGAGTCCAGACCGGTCCAAATCCGAGTGATTTTGTCCGTCAGATGTTGACTAAACTCCTCGGCACGGCCCTGCAAGGGTTCCTCCCTCACCTCCTGATTAAGGAGGGAGTGGGTCACCCTAAACAGGGCGGCCGGGTGATTATCTGCGGACGCGACGAGGGCAGAGAAGTAATTACACCTCGCCGCCCTCATCGCTGCTCGATAAGACCTAATAAAGGTTCTTAGTCGCAACCGGTCGGATTCGTATTGGCTGGACCTCCAACAGCTCTCTAGGCCCCGTTTCCGACGCTTCATCTCCCAGAGCTCCGTAGAGAACCATGGAGCTCGTTGGGATCTGCACCGGGTCAGGGGCCGCAAGGGTACAACTCGGTCAAGTGCCTCAGTGGCTGCCCTTTCCCAGGCTTCCACTAGGGCATCCGCCGAGTTGTGAGCAACGGAGGCAGGTGGGGACCCCAGCACTGCCTGGAACCTATCAGGATCCATTAAGCGCCTGGGGCAGTACCATCTAGTTGGCTCCGTACCCCAACGGTGGGGGGTGGCAAAACGGAAGACCAGCCGCAGGAGGTAATGATCGGTCCATGACAGGGGCATAATAAATGGAGAGCCCCCACCAAGATCATCAAACCACTGTCCAGATAAGAAAACCAGGTCAAGGGTGTGGCCTCCCTCATGAGTTGGTTCAGAAATTACTTGCGTCAGGTCCATGGCCGTCATGGAAGCCATGAACTCCCGAGCTAACTCAGATGAACCTCCTAGGGATGGTAGATTGAAGTCACCCAAAACTATAAGTTTGGGGAACTCAATCACCAACCCAGAGAGGACATCGAGTAGCTCAGGCAGGGCTGCCGCTGCGCGACTAGGCGAAAAGTACACCAGCAGCAAGCCCAACTGTGCCCCCGGACCAAATCTCAAAAAGAGAGACTCACACCCGACTATCTGAGGAACAGTGGTTGCAGTTCCATTGAGGACCACATCCTGAGTACGGCCTGTACTGATATTGATATTAGTAGTGATACTTTGTAATCATATATATATCTTTGTGTATGTGCAAGCAGCTTGGTAGGTGCTTTATATTGGGAAATTAGTTATATAAAAGCAAATGTTCCATGCTTTAGGTGCAGGTGATTGCTTACATGAAAAGAGCATGGTAAGGGGAGGGGGAAAAGGAGTTATGGTGCAGCCTGGGTTGTTGTGTATGATTCATCACCTAGGAATTATTTTTGTGTACCTTTTGGTTCCTAGTACCAAGACCAGATCTCTTTGTTCTGGAAAGGTATAAAAGGTGGAAGACATCTTTCCTGGTTGTTGCCTTCATCTCTCTACCAGCCACGAAGAGAGATGTGGCCACCCAACTCTATTTTGATCAAAAAAAAAGTTGTTTGCTTGTTGAAACCTCAGCTCAGGAGTTTCTTTTGGCTCTTTTAAATTCCTGAGTAATGCTGGGGCAATTGTGAGGCAAAGACTTAGCCTCATCTCTGCTGAAGTGTATGATTTCCTGTAAATCAGGTGGTGTTTTGTTAACACGTATGCTCTGACTCACGCTGTTTGGTAATTTTCTATATGCTATCTCTTTTTGCTGTAGTTACCCCTCCCTTTTAAAACTGCCTAATAAAAGAGACTGTTGCGATCTGTTCGGGGGACACAACATCACCCCGGGCACTTCGTGCTCTCTCATCTTGAGAAACTTCTGGTGTGGTGTTTGTTTTTATTTGGCTTCTTTCGTCCTTGCGAGGACCCCCTAAATTGTCTCAGCGAGGGCTGAGACTCGTTCCTGCGGGAACCCAGGACAACATCAACAGGGAACCTCTGACAACGAGTACATGTTGCAGACTTGCTGCAACAGCCATAGCAGCATTTCGGATTAGATCCCTCTCTTCTGGAGTAAATAGAAAACCCAGAGAATACTGGAGTTCATCCCACGTGTATGTATTGGGACCTAAAAAGGCAGAGAACTCCTCAGCTACTGTTTGGGGTTCCTCTTGAACCTTCTTTATCCTTTGCTTAAATTCCCTCAATTCAGTAGCTGTGATATTTACTGCTACATAATTATTTATTATTATTTATTTTATTTATATACCGCCCTTCTCCCGAAGGACTCAGGGCGGTGTACAGGGCAAATATAAACATACAAAAATACAAGTTAAAAAAAGAATTAAACATGCCCAAGTAAAAATACAAACGTTAAAAAACACCCATCCCTCATCAGGCCAGGCCGGCTTGTACAAATAAAAACGTCTTCAAATCGCGACGGAAGGAGCGAAGGTCGGGCGCCATCCGGAGCTCAACCGGCAGCTGATTCCATAGCTCCGGGGCGCCCACAGAGAAGGATCTCCCCCTGGGGGCCACCAATCGACATTTTCTGATCGGTGGCACCCTGAGGAGACCCTCTCTGTGGGAACGCACAGGGCGGAGGGAAGTTGATGCCGGCAGCAGGTGATCCCTAAGGTACTCCGGACCCGTGCCATGGAGGGCCTTAAACACCATTACCAGTACCTTGAATCTCACCCGGAAGACAACTGGCAACCAATGCAGCTCACGGAGCAAAGGTGTTATATGGGAGTATCGGGAGACTCCCAACACAACTCTCGCGGCTGCATTCTGTACCAGTTGGAGCCATCACTGGCTGTCCCTGTGCATTTATGCCCTGAGGGACTTGCTGCAAAGGATATAATTTTTCTTCTTTTTCATTTTCTCTCTCTCTCTTTTGT
The DNA here is from genome assembly GCA_024449315.1 of Daboia siamensis. NCBI lineage: Eukaryota > Metazoa > Chordata > Lepidosauria > Squamata > Viperidae > Daboia > Daboia siamensis. Next base: position 143,602 of record JAKJMR010017355.1, on the reverse strand, counting down.
GTTCTTTCGGCTATAGGTTGTTCTTCAACTCCCCCTACTGCTCCTTGATCATCCTCTAAGGGTGGAGCATTTGGTATTACTTGTGGAGGGGGAGCAAGAGGAGGTGAGAAAGGGAGGCATTCTAAAGGATCCCATCCTGGTCTTTCCTCCTTCAATTTAAAAATCTTATCTTCCTCTGGTAGTACTAGTCCTTCCCAATTCACAAAATACCATGGCTTTACGTATGGTATTTCACTGCTTAGGGTAGGTCTTTTAAGAATATATTGCTCTAACTTTCCTATCCAATATTTATTTGGCTCTCCCAACCGGTCCCAATGATAATCAGGTGGACTAATTACATAAAGAGGCCATTTCTTTAAACACAAAGTTATCATTCTGCTCTTTGTTATCTTACAAGTCCATGCTTCCAAATTTTCATCATCCCACTGACTTAGTAATTGTCCTAATGGACTATCAGAAGGAATTTCTATATCTCGATTAGTTAATTTTATAGTTTTTTTCTTTTCTTCAGCTTTGCAACAACAACTACAACAATTGCCCATCTTCTTTGAGAGTTTCCCTGATTATGGTTCCCTGAGGTTCTCGATTTTATGGCCACTCAAAATTTTCAACACCAGTTCACTTCCCTTCAGGCTGTCCTTTCCCCTTGCGGGTTAAGGAAATGCAACCTTTCAGGTCCGCACTCACTTTGGACTTACCAGTGTTCCCAGAACACAGCCCATCACACTCACACAGCCATTATCACAGAAACCTCCCACAATCGCTCTCCTGACCACCCAGGTACAATTGCGTGTTTCCCTCCTTCGGGGCAAAAGTTTCTTACCTGGGCCAGTGCACTGGGTTACCTGGTCCTGGGCCTCAGTTGTTGACTCTCTTCCTTTTTTCCTATTCTTTGATTTTGTAGACCAGAATTGTTAATTTAGTTTGGCTCGGAGCCTGCAATGGGAAGCTAGATCTCAGACAACTCCAGGCAGTTGAAATCAACAGGCGCGCCCCTGGGCTTTACTGAGAACAGCTCCTCCCTAGAGGCTCTTTCAAGCCCCACATTTGGTCGCCAAGATTGTGAGATTTAAAAACCCAAAATTTGATACTCACAACTCAAAGACAAGTCTGGTTAACAAAAAAAAGATTGATTGAAAAGAAATTGAAAATAATAAAGAAAATAATAAAGAAAGCGTTTGCAAACGCGGCCTCTTAGACCCTTCCCAAGTTGGATTGGGTTCAAAGAGCGCACTGAGCAAGTTTCAAAGCAGGCATTTATACTTTTTTTTCTTGATATATGCCCCCCTAAGAAACTTAAGTTAGTCTTTGAAGTCATTTACATTTCTAAAAGATCTTCTTTGAACTTTTACATCCAAAAGACTTATTGTAACAACTTCCTTACATCCCTTACATTATCTTGTTTTACTCACCACCTTGAGATGTTCCTATCCTTTTTAACATTTCAAAAGAGCTTTGTTGATTACCATGTGTGAATTCTCTGTCTAAGCAGGAAATAGATGGCCCCACATCTTAGTGTTACATTTGATACAATTCATTGGTGTTACATTTGGTACCATTTATAAAAGAATAACCTTTATTTTCCTTTAGAACAGACATGTCAAACACAAGGCCCAGGGGCCAGATCCGGCCCGCAAAGTGGTTTCATGTGGCCCGCGAAGCCATCCTGGAAACAGTGAGGGAACAGCCCCCACTGCCTTGGCCCTGGCCCAGAGACCCTCCTCCTGCCAGAGACCCTCAGATCTGTCCCACTCCTGCCCAGGCCCCCATAGGCACCCTTGATGCCAACGATGCAGAGCTGGCCATGCCCACCCAGTAGGCCATACGCACTTTAGCCACGTCCACCCAGGCCATACCCACCCGGCCCCTTGAGGGCAACCGCAATGCTGATGCGGCCCTCAATGAAATTCAGTTTGACACCCCTGCTTTAGAAGGAAGGCAGTGGTCTGTTTGCTTGGCCCTTTTTGTATTCCGTACATCGGGCGAAACCAGCTCTCTCTGCAGTCGGGGAAGAAAAAGGAGTAATGAAGGGTCAGGTTATTGTTGTTAGCCTGTGCCGTCTTGCCTGACAGGGAGACTTGCCATGCCGAGAAACGTGAGAAAACAGCTGCCACTAGGAGAAGTCAATAGTAGCAAAATGGTCGCGGCCTTTCTTCCCCCACCGAGTCGCTGGGAAGCGAGAGGGCGGGGCTCAACGGGCAGCCGTGGCGGCTGGGTAATAGCAGCCCTGTGAGGACGATCTAGGAGAGCAGCCTGCGCGCGAGATATACACGGTGCGGCAAGGGGGTGTGTGACGTAACGCTTACCCAGGCCTCCCTTTTTGCCAGCTAACAGAAAAAGGGCGGAGGCTACTGGGGGTGTACGGGTACGCTCTTCTTTCGCCGCTGTTCCCTCGTCACTCCCTCGGAGACCTTTCATCTCTCCCCGGAAGGCCCGGTGTCTCCCTGCCTCTCGGTTCCCTCTTCTGAGTTCCCTCGTAAGGGTGTAGGTCAATACATATGTTGTATATAGTATGTTTCAATGTGTGTTAATGTATGTGTACACTTTGAGAGCAACTACATTTCATTTTTAATGTGTGCCATTGTGCCCACAGTAAAAAATGACAAAGGTCTGTTCTATCTATTCTATCTTATTCTATCTATCATCTCTTACAGACGGAACCTATCGGCTGTTCAGATTAGCAGTCTCCCCGCCCGCCATCCTTAGCCAAGCACCGCTTGCTTCTCTCCTCTCCCGCTGTAGGTATTGAATGTGGGTATACGGGCACGCGTGCGTGTGTCTGGAGCCAAAGATGGTGGAACCCGTGTTTAAAGCGGGTCGGCTGGCATCCATACCGAGTTGATCACCTGAAATCGGAGGGACTTAAAGCTGCTGGGTCTGGATGCTGTAATAGGCACCAAGCAGGCCCTGACCCTGCAAGGCATCACCCAAATCCCTGTGTCTGTGGATGAGTGAGAAAATTCAAATAGGATTATTCTGTCCACTCCAGTGTTTTTGTTTCTGTCCTGTTCAGGGAAATAGCTGGGGTGAAAGAGAGGATTTGCATGATGCTGAAAGTGAACCGGCTGATCCTGTGTTAAAAATAAATGCTATTTCCCTTAATCTCTGTGAGATAAGGTTATGCCTTTAAACTCCAGGATGTTCCAACTTCTGCCAATTTTTGTTTCACAATTCAGAATAAAGGATGCAAAATGTTAAATGCAAGATGGATCTTAAAGTTGTGTCTGTGTCTTGACACAACTGAGAGTATTTAAAATTTACATCCAAAGACATTTTCTATAGCGTTTTCTTTATGAGTATGACCTCATGTCATATCTACCAGACCTTTATTTACTTTAGCAATGCTGAGAAAAGATTTAAAAATGGACAGTGTGCTCTAGTTTTGATTTTATGATATAAAAGGGCAGCCAGTTTATACCATATAGGAAAAGCAATTTGCTGACAAGATCATGGTGAATACAAAGATTATATCACTTATACTTAAGTATGTAATTGTTTTATAAAATAAAAATGCTCAAGCTGTAGCTATGGACCATAATTCCCAATCACAAGTCAGCGCTCATGACAAAAATGCTGCAACAATTTGTCCTTTTTGTCTTCTTTTACTTGGCCATAAGCAATACTTTTAATAGAATAACCATTTCCAAGAAATTAAGGAAATACAATACTAAACTGAATAAATTTCACATCATAATCTTCACGCCCCTTAATGTGGATTTTAACACTGATTTTTGTGTTTTCACAAGTATCTTTAAAATGGTTAAAAATAATAAGACTGTTGATTAAATGTTACTTCTCCACTCTCCTGCCTTAACATTACATGTAGTCCTCGACTTACAACAGTTCATTTAGTGACCATTCAAAGTTACAACGGCCCTGGAAAAAGTGTCTTATGCCAGCACGTGATCAAAATTCAGATGCTTGGCAAGTGGTTCATATATATGATGGTTGCAGTGTCCTGGGGTCATGTGATCCCCCTTTGTGACCTTCTCACAAGCAAAGTCAATGGGGGAGCCAGATTCACTTAACAACTATGTTACTAAACAAATGTGATGATTCACTTAGCTGTGGCAAGAAAAGTCGTAAAATGGGGCAAACCCACTTAACAAATGTTTTACTTAGCAACATAAATTTTGGGCTCAATTGTGGTTGTAAGTCGAGGACCACCTGTATTACTCTCTCAGTTCATGGTGAAATCAGTGCCATTTTTGAAAGAAGAAACCGAAACATTTGACTATGATTCATTGTAGACATCACCTTGGCTAGTGCCATATATTTTTATATACCTTGGAAATTGTGCATGCATGTATATGTGAGTGTGTATATGTGGGCTTTTTTTTAGTCGCCCATTTATTTTCAAAGCATATACATATAGTCCTTTCACAGTGGAAGATTTGCATATGTTCACCTGCAGGAAAAAACCTTCTACTGTATATATATACTTGGATGCAGGATAATATTTAATACAGAGAAGTAGAAGGTGCAAAACTGATGTCCACAGAGTTTTTGTTTATTTCAGTAAGAAATTTGGTCAGGCAGTAAAAGCAAGTACAGATAGTAATTGAAGATGACTCTTCTTTTATTTGTTTGTTTTAATTTTATTTTATTCAAATACAAATAATACAAATATAACACACATACATCTAAATAAAAAACAATATAAAAAATACAAATACTACAGTGCACCCACCCCCCTGAAGACCATTTTTATTACCTATATTTCTTCTCATATAACAACTAACAATATACAATATATTTCAATTGTGCCCTTATCCCCTCCAAAACAGCATATATTCTTGAGCAGGTTTATTCCCTTTGCCTTCCACCAAGACTGTTTTTATAAAATCATCCCATATTTCATTAATATTTACTTTAATCATCCTTTTTTAAATTTAATTTCTGTTGTTAATTTATCATTTATTGCCATATTCCATATTTCATTATACCACTCATTTCTTTAAATAACCCAATTCCGTCTCCAATATTTAACCATCACTAATCCATTTTATCTTTTATATCTTTAACTTCTCATAATTTATCTTCTTTAATTGTTGAATATTTTTGGGTTGTCAATACCTAAATATTTGATACTATCTACTATTTTAAATTTATATTTTTCTTTCAATACATCCATTTCTTCTTTGGTTATATAACATCATTTCTGATTTTTCCCAGTTTATTTGCAATCCACTATATTCCCCAAATTGATTCAAATATGAATATACCCTCTCTATAGTAGCTATGGGATTTTGAAATGATAGTGATGTATCATCTGCAAATAAATTTATTTTAGTTTCCTTATATACACCAATTCCTTCAATCAATGAATCTTTCCTGATTGCATTTGCCAAAATCTCCATCAATAATACAAATAGAATTGGGGATAAGGGGCAACCCTGTCTCGTTCCCCGCCTTAAGGTTATTGTCTCTGTAACACCATCATTTATGACTATTCTCGCCTCATTCTCTGAGTATAGTTGATTTATCACCTTTCTCAATTTTTTCCCAAAGCCTGACTTCTCTATTAATATTTTCAATGTAGGCCATTCCACACAATCAAAGGCCTTTAAAATGTCTAATGCTAATAAACCAGCCTTTAATTTTTTATTCTTTATGTAATAGCCTAAATTTAATACCCTTCTTACTACATCTGACATTTGTTGGCCTCTTATAAATCCACACTGATCATTTTTAATATAATTCTCTATAAATGTATTCAATCTACCGTATTTGTCAATATTGCTGTAAAAATCTTAGCATCCTGATTAATAAGGGATATTGGTCTATATGATCCTGGATTTGTAAGATCTTTATTAAGTTTCGCTATCAATACAATCAGAGATTAACCTCATCTTCGGCTCCAATAATCCTTTAAAATGTTTATAATATTCTGTGCCTAGTCCATCTAACCCTGGTGCTTTACCTATTTTCAATTTATTAATAACTTCCAGTATCTCCTCATCTTCTATTTGTGATTCCATTATTTCTTTATCATATTCTTGAATTTTACAGTTTAAAGTCTTTTCTATATATGCCTGACTTTCATTCAGATTTACTTCCTTTCCCTTATATAACTTTTCAAAAAAATTCTGAAATGTCAACCATTTTTCTCTCATCATGTTACATCTTTCTCCCTTTTCGTTCTTTATTACTCCAGTCAGGCTTTTTGCCTTTTTAACTTGTGTGGCTCTAGCCAACATTCTAGAATTTTTATTACTATTTTCATAAAATTCCCTATTTAAATAAATTAGATTTCTTTGAACCTGTTCTAACTCAATATTTTGCAACTCTTTTCTTTTAGCTGATAATTCTAACATAATCCTATTCTCTCTACTTTCCATATATTTACTTTCTAGTTCTTTAATTTCCTCCTCCAACCTTTTTGTTTCTCTTTTTGTTTTTTATATTATAAGAATATTTTATCCCTAAACCTCTTACCACTGCTTTCATTGCATCCAATATTACACCTATATCACTACCTCCTTGTTCATTTATACTCCATATGTCTTTTAATTCTCTTTCCATTTTCTCTAAAATTTCTCTATTTTTAAAAATCCTCGAATCCATTCTCCATCTACTTGCCTGTTTATAATCACAATCTATTTCCATTTCCATAGTTACCATTGCATGATCTGATATTTTAATTATTTTTATCTCTGCTTTCATTATTTTAGATAATATTTCCGATGTTACAAATATATAATCTATTCTTGTAAATTTTTTATGTCTACTAGAAAAATATGTATAACTCTCTTGATTGCCATGTAGTTCTCTCCAAACATCTTTTAATCTATTTCTATTAATAAATTTTCGTAAATGTTTATTATTATACTTTATTTCCGCTTTTGATGGATTAGATTTATCAATTCCTGTATCCATAACCATATTATAATCACCTGCCATTATCACATAACCTTTTTATTTCTATTTCTTTATGTACCCTATTATAAAACACTTTGATTTGTATTAGGTGCATACAAATTTGCTAAAGTGACCTCTTGTCCATAAATCAAGCCTTGAATTATAAGAAATCTTCCCATATCATCCCTTTTTATGGCTTTTATCTTAAATTCACATCTTTTAGCTACCATGATTGCTACCCCTCTTGCTTTTGATGTACCAAATGCCTTTTCATATACATCAGCCCAATATAACCTAAATTCATTCACCCCTTCTTTCTTTTGATGCGTTTCTTGTAAAAATACACTATTTTCTCGTTGTTAATTGATTTTTCAATTCTTGCTTGTTTATATTTCCCCCCCAAGCCATGTACATTCCATGTAGCTACCTTCAACGATTTCCCCATCTATTCCTTATATTACATATTCCCTTTGGTCTCCATATGTGCTCTAACATAAATCTTACAAAACTAAAACTACAAAGTAAGCATATTGTCCCAAAACATAAATAAGCTCTTACCCACCCATATACATATATATTGTCCCCCTTCCCTTCTTCAGGAGATCTTCCTCCTCTCCACCGCTTCGGGCCTACGGGGGTGGGGGGAAGAGGAGCCATCCCTGCACAGACTTTGGTCACCCACTCCACCTCCCTTGACCACCTTTACCCTTAATTTCTACACCCAAACATATATTGTAAAATTACAAATACTTATATACTATCTCTACAACGAACTTGTAATTCCTGTTGCTTCATCCAGCTTCCCTTTCTCCTGTAGATATTTTTTTATTGAAAAGTTTTAGAATACATTTTAAAAACATAAACTCCCTCCCTCCCCCCCCCCCCCCTTCCCCCCCCCCCCCCCCCCCCCCCCCCCCCGACTTACCAGAGCTGAATACAGGGTATTAACTTTTACAAACTTAAGCTAAAATATGCTAACTAAAAAAAACAACACATTAAATTCTATCACACTTTTAACTCCCCTTAAACATAACTAAATAATAACGAATACCTAATAATACATCATATAAAACTAATACTTATTCATATGCTAAATGAAACTTTTTAGTCCCATATTTTTTCTGAATATACTCGATCCATCTTCTCCATTCCACAATATATCTCTGTTGTGATTGTTCTTTCAAATATGCTGAAATCTTTGCCATTTCCGCCAGGTTTGAAACTTTCAAAGTCCACTCTTTTATAGTAGGCAGTTCCTCCTTCTTCCAATATTGCGCTACTAAAAGTCTTGCTGCCGTAATTAAATTCAACATCAATTTACTATCTATAACAGTACAATCTGTAATAATACCCAACAGAAATAACTGTGGAGAAAACCTTATCTTTTTCTTAAATATCTTCTGCATGTTCCACCAAATTTTAATCCAAAAAGCTTTGACTTTTTTACAAGTCCACCATATATGATAATACGTTGCATCATCACAACCACACCTCCAACATTTAGGCTGACAGTTCGGATACATACTTGCTAATTTTTTAGGATCTAAATGCCATCTATAAAACATTTTATAAAAATTCTCTCTTAAATTTTGTGCCTGTGTAAATTTTACATTTCTAACCCATATCTTTTCCCAGATATCCATTGTTATGACCTCCTGAAAATTCTGGGCCCATTTTATCATACAGTCTTTAACAAGTTCCGTTTCTTAGTCTATTTCTATCAATGCATTGTATATCCTTCTTATGGCCGAAATTGTTGGCACCCCAGAAATTTTTCCAGAAAACCAAGTATTTCTCACAGAAAAGTATTGCAGGAACACATGTTTTGCTATACACAGGTTTATTCCCTTTGTGTGTATTGGAACACAACAAAAAAAGGGAGGAAAAAAAGCAAATTGGACATAATGTCAAACAAAACTCCAAAAATGGGCTGGACAAAATTATTGGCACCCTTAACTTAATATTCGGTTGCACACCCTTTGAAAAAAATAACTGAAATCAGTCGCTTCCTATAACCATCAATAAGCTTCTTACACCTCTCACCTGGAATTTTGGACCACTCTTCCTTTGCAAACTGCTCCAGGTCTCTCTTATTAGAAGGGTGCCTTTTCCCAACAGCAATTTTAAGATCTCTCCACAGGTGGTCAATGGGATTCAGATCTGGACTCATTGCTGGTCACTTCAGAACTCTCCAGCGCTTTCTTGCCATCCATTTCTGGGTGCTTTTTGACGTATGTTTGGGGTCATTGGCCTGCTGGAAGACCCAAGATCTCAGATGCAAACCCAGCTTTCTGACACTGGGCTCTAAAGTGCAACCCAAAATCCTTTGGTAATCCTCAGATTTCATGATGCCTTGCACACGTTCAAGGCACCCAGTGCCAGAGGCAGCAAAACAACCCCAAAACATCATTGAACCTCCAAAATATTTCACTGTAGGCACTGTGTTCTTTTCTTTGTAGGCCTCATTTTGTTTTTGGTCAACAGTAGAATGATGTGCTTTAACAAAAAGCTCTATCTTGGTCTCATCTGTCCACAAGACGTTTTCCCAGAAGGATTTTGGCTTACTCAAGTACATTTTGGCAAACTGTAATCTTGCTTGTTTATGTCTCTGTGTCAGCAGTGGGGTCCTCCTGGGTCTCCTGCCATAGCGTTTCATTTCATTTAAATGTCAACGGATAGTTCGCACTGACACTGATGCTCCCTGAGCCTGCAGGACAGCTTGCATTCCTTTGGAACTTGTTTGGGGCTGCTTATCCACCATCCGGACTATCCTGCGTTGCAACCTTTCATCAATTTTTCTCTTCCGTCCACGACCAGGGAGATTAGCTACAGTGCCATGGGTTGCAAACTTCTTGCTAATGTTGCGCACTGTGGACAAAGGCAAATCTAGATCCCTGGAGATGGACTTGTAACCTTGAGATTGTTGATATTTGTCCACAATTTTGGTTCTCAAGTTCTCAAGTCCTCAGACAGTTCTTGTCAGGACCCACCCCAAACCACGTCTTAGGAAGACAAAACTCTTGGAGTCAAATCTAGTCCAAAAAGAATCTTGGTTGGTTGTAGGAATACAAGACAGGACTTATTATTTTCTATGAACTAAACCCTTATAAAGAGTTCCCGGTTTAACCCCCCTTAACCCCATTTGGTCAGTCCCCCATCATTTACCTCGTATCATCCCTCTTGTGGGAAAAAGGAACTTAGGACCTTTTATGTTTATTGCTCCCTTCCGTGACAAAAGCCAGATGCTAGCCCCCCCTTTTGTTTCCCCAGTTCAAAAGGCTTCTCTTTTCCTTTGAAATGCCTAATACCGGTTCAATACACATCCGTTTCCTCCTCTTCGGGAGATGGCAGAATCCATGGAATAATGTTTTAAACATACATTTATGAATATGATATAAATGGATTCTGACAGTTCTCTTCTTGTTCTGTTGTCCATGCTTCGTGTGGCACACACAGAGACACAATGCAAAGACTAAGTGAACTTCTCTCCTTTTTATCTGCTTTCAGGTGTGATTTTTATATTGCCCACAACTGTTACTTGCCCCAGGTGAGTTTAAAGGAGCATCACATGCTTGAAACAATCTTGTTTATCCACAATTTTGAAAGGGTGCCAATAATTTTGTCCAGCCCATTTTTGGAGTTTTGTTCGACATTATGTCCAATTTGCTTTTTTTCCTCCCTTTTTTGTTGTGATCTAAAAACCTATTTATTTGAACAAGCCGGCCTGGTCTGATGGGTTTGGGGTTTTAATTACTGTTTTTAAGTAATTTATTTATTGTATTTGGGCACTATGGTTTAATCTGTTTTTAATTTTTGTATTCTGTATTTTTGGTATTTATTGCCCTGTACACCGCCCTGAGTCCTTCGGGAGAAGGGCGGTATACAAATAAAATAAAATAAATAAATAAATATCCACGTATACGTAAATTTGATCGGCACTGACGATCACATATCTCAATCAAATCCTTTTTCACGTGATGCATCATAGTTGTCTGACTTTTAACACCCATGTTCTCCCATCTGAGTCTTCACTTCTGTAATATTTCTTGTCGTATCCTGACTTTGTTTTGCCAGATCTGTTATTCTTTCATCCATATTATCCATTTTATCTTTTATTTGCTTCAAATCCTCCTTTATATTTGTCTTCATTTGTTTTATATTTGTATCTTCATTTCTCTTAACTCTTGTAAGAGAATATCAAGTTTATCTGGTTGAGTCAGTGACTTCTCAGGCAATTTTTTCCTCACATCCATTTCTAAGGCTTTTCCCACTCGAATCAGATGTAAATCTGAATGTATAAGGCTTGCTTTGGGTCTTTGCCAAACACTTTCTGCACTTTGGCTGTGTTTTGACATCCAACCACCAAAAAGAGCTCTTAACCTTCAAAGGCTTATTCATTTCTTTTGAAGGGACCTTATTGTACTTATGATTTTATTATGTTTAAGTTTGACATTAATAGTGTTAGTTTGTAAGTATTTTATATAAATTTGCTTACATGCAAGCAACATTGTAAGTGCCTCATATCAGGAAATTACTTACATAAAAGCAAGTGTTTCATGTATATTGAAAAAGCAATGTCTCATGCCAAATATACAGGAGATTGCTTACATGAAAAGAGCAAGGTAAGGTCCAGTGATCCAAGAAATAAGAAAGGGGGGGAAATGACTTACGGATGGAACCTGGATTGATGTATAGGAGTCATCATCTTGGAATTTGTTTTTCTGTGCTTGCTTGCTCCTGGTACACAGACCTGGATCTCTTTGTTCTGAAAAGGTACAGGTGAAACTCGAAAAATTAGAATATCGTGCAAAAGTTTATTTATTTCAGTAATGCAACTTAAAAGGGGAAACTAATATATGAGATAGACTCATTACATGCAAAGCAAGATAGTTCAAGCCGTGATTTGTCATAATTGTGATGATTATGGCGTACAGCTCATGAAAACCCCAAATCTACAATCTCAGAAAATTAGAATATTACATGCAATCAATAAAACAAGGAGTGTACATAGAACAATATCGGACCTCTGAAAAGTATAAGCATGCATATGTACTCAGTAGTTGGTTTGGGCCCCTTTTGCAGCAATTACTGCCTCAATGCGGCATGGCATGGAAGCTATCAGCCTGTGGCACTGCTGAGGTGTTATGGAAAACCAGTATGCTTCAATAGTGGCCTTCAGCTCTTCTGCATTGTTCGGTCTCATGTCTCTCATCTTTCTCTTGGCAATGCCCCATAGATTCTTTATGGGGTTCAGGTCAGGCAAGTTTGCTGGCCAATCAAGCACAGTAATCCCACGGTCATTGAACCAGGTTTTGGTGCTTTTGGCAGTGTGGGCAAGTGCCAGTTCCTGCTGGAAAATGAAGTCAGCATCCCCATAAAGCTCGTCTGCGGAAGGAAGCATGAAGTGCTCCAAAATCTCCTGGTAGACAGCTGCGTTGACCCTGGACTTAATGAAGCACAGTGGACCAACACCAGCAGATGACATGGCTCCCCAAATCAACACAGACTGTGGAAACTTCACACTAGACTTCAAGCATCTTGCAGTGTGTGCCTCTCCATTCTTCCTCCAGACTCTGTGTCCTTGGTTTCCAAATGAGATGCAAAAGTTGCTCTCATCAGAAAAGAGGACTTTGGACCACTGAGCAACAGACCAGGTCTGTTTTTCTTTAGCCCAGGTAAGACACTTCTAGCGTTGTTTGTTGCTCAGGAGCAGCTTATCAAGAGGAATACGACATCTGAAGCCCATGTCCAGGATCCGTCTGTGTGTGGTGGCTCTTGATGCACTGACTCCAGCCTCAGTCCACTCCTTTTGAAAGTCCCCAACACTTTTGAATGGCCTTTTCCTGACAATCCTCTCCAGGCTGCGGTCATCCCTGCTGCTTGTGCACGTTTTTCTTTCACACTTTTCCCTTCCACATAACTTTCTATTAATGTGCTTTGATACAGCACTTTGGGAACATCCAACTTCTTTTGCAATTACCTTTTGAGGCTTTCCCTCCTTATGGAGGGTGTCAATGATGGTTTTCTGCACAACTGTCAGGTCAGCAGTCTTCCCCATGATTGTGATTCCTATTGAACCAGACTGAGAGACCATTTAAAGGCTCAGGAACCCTTTGCAGGTGTTATGGCTTAATTAGCTGATTAGAGTGGGACACTTTGAGCCTAGAATATTGCCCCTTTTCACAATATTCTAATTTTCTGAGATTGTGGATTTGGGGTTTTCATGAGCTGTACGCCATAATCATCACAATTATGACAAATCACAGCTTGAACTATCTTCCTTTGCATGTAATCAGTCTATCTCATATATTAGTTTCCCCTTTTAAGTTGCATTACTGAAATAAATGAACTTTTGCACGATATTCTAATTTTTCGAGTTTCACCTGTATAAGACAGGTGATGCCAATCACCTGGAATTCTTTGCAGCCTTAGAAGGAGCATTCAAAACTATTGGACTTCCCACAGAGGTGCAAGAAAACATCAGACAAACCATCATTCCGCAGGCAAACGGTGCCTTAGCGAGGCTTCTGGTATTGCGAGGGGGACAGGCAGGTAAATGGTGCATGAGTGAGGATACTAGTATTGTGTTTGGGAGGGGGAGAGAAGGCAGGCAAACAAATCACGGCTTGAACTGTCTTGCTTTGCATGTAATGAGTCTATCTCATATATTACCGTATTTTCCGACGTATAAGACGACTTTTTAACCCATGAAAATCACCTCAAAAGTTGGGGGGTCGTCTTATACGCCCAGTCGTCTTATACACCGGAAAATCAGTGTCTGGCGTCTGGCAGGAGCCGGCAGGGCAGCAGTCCTGTGCACGTGCGCACTCCCCGGCTGCTCCTTAGCAGCTGGGGAGTGCGCGCGTGTGCAGGACTGCCCTGCCGGCTCCCGCCCGACGCTCTTCCCTCTTGAGGCAGCATCGCTCCCCGGCTCCTAAGGAGTCCTCGGGGATGCTGCCTCAAGAGGGAAGAGCGTCAGACGGGAGCCGGCAGGGAAGTCCTGCACACACACGCGCACGCAGGACTTCCCTGCCGGCTCCCGTCCGAAGCTCTTCCTTCTTGAGGCAGCATCCCCGAGGACTCCTTAGGAGCCGGGGAGCGATGCTGCCTCAAGAGGGAAGAGCGTCGGGTGGGAGCCGGCAGGGCAGTCCTGCACACGCGCGCACGACTGCCCTGCCGGCTCCCGCCAGACGCCAGCCTGCCCTGCTTCCTCCACAGTGAGAGGGGAGGGCGTGCCTTCCCGGGCTCGCTGATTTTCCGGCGTATAAGACGAAAAATCTTGAAAATCATCTCAAAAGTTGGGGGGTCGTTTTATACGCCCAGTCGTCTTATACGCCGGAAAAAACGGTAGTTTCCCTTTTCAAGTTGCATTACTGAAATAAATAAACTTTTGCACGATATTCTAATTTTTTGAGTTTCACCTGTATAAAAGGTAGAAGAAACCTCTTCTGGGTGTGCCTTCATCCCTCTAAGCAGCCACTAATAGGGAGAAGGTTACCCAACTCTAGGCCAAAATAAAGTAGTTTTCTTTGCTGGAACCTCGGCTCAGGAGTTTCTTTTGGCTCTTTGAAATTTCTGAGTAGTGCAGAGAAGTTTGTGACATCAAGTGGAAAACCTTACAACCTCTTTTGGATATGGTAGTATATAGATATTGTTTATATGTCTATTGATGGCTAATTTGTCAGAGTGCCAGGTTTCTAGAAATTCCCTAGTGTTTTTAGACTTGGCTTGGTCTAGAATGATCAGTTTCCCAGTTGAAATTATGGTTAACTCTGTCCATATGTTGTGAAATTGAAGAGTTTTCATCATGTCTTCTGACTGCTAGTTGGTGTTCATGGATGCGTTCTGCCAGTCTTCTGCCTGTTTGTCCTACGTAGTGGTTGTTGCAGTCATTACACTGTATGGTGTAGATGACTCTGAAGGGGAAAGAAATTCAGATGTAGGGACAGGAATTCAGGCGAAGGAAAAAGAATTCAGACCTGAGTCGATAGAGAGCTTTGAACCAGCCAGGCAGCCTCGTCTCCACAGAAAAAAGCCCTTTGAGCACTGCCTGCTGAACTTTTATTCACCTCCAACATTACAAAAAACTCCCATCAGTCCCATACAAAATAGCATACATAGATAATTGGATACATGGTGAGGACTACTCAGGTGCCTATGAGATCATACCAAAACAAGGTACTATATGAGAAAGCTTTATCATAGCGTTTCCCAAACCTCCCACATGCCAGCCTTTCCATGAGCCAGGAGAGTGTGCTCTCACTGTAACCCAAGTGAAGGCCAGCTAAAGGGGGGCCGGAAAAGCAGAAGGGTGAGAAACCAAATTCTTGAGGAGCCAAATTCTGGCCGTTCCCACATGACTCCTGTTCTTTTTTCATATAGATGTATGGAGCTACATCTACATGGAGGGAAGTAAGCAGTGGGGTACCCCAAGGTTCTGTCTTAGGCCCAGTACTCTTCAATATCTTCATAAATGACTTAGATGAGGGAATAGAAGGGGAACTCATCAAATTTGCAGACAACACTAAGCTGGCAGGAATAGTCAACACCCCGGAAGACAAGCTCAAGATCCAAAAAGATCTTGACAGAGTTGAACACTGGGCCCTATTTAACAAAATAAAATTCAGCGTAGATAAAAGTAAGGTTTAACACTTAGGTAAGAAAAACCAACTGTATAGGTACAGGCTAGGTAAAACTTGGCTTAATGCCAGTAACTGTGAGAGAGCTCTTGGAGTCCTAATGGATAATCACTTAAATATGAGCCAACAGTGTGCAGCAGCAACCAAAAAAGCAGCAACCAAAAAATCCTAGACTGCATTAATAGAGGGATAGAATCAAGATCACGTGAAATTCTAGTACCACTTTACAAAGCCTTAATAAGACCACACCTGGAATACTGCATCCAGTTCTGGTCACTACAATATAAAAAATATGTTGAGACTTGGAAAGAGTTCAGAGAAGAGCAACAAGAATGATTTGTGGGCTGGAAGCTAAAACATATGAAGAATGGTTACAGGAATTGGGTATTTCTAGTCTAATGAAAAAGAAGGACTAGGGGAGACATGATAGCAGTGTTCCAGTATTTGAGGGGCTGCCACAAAGAAGAGGGGGCCAACTTATTTTCCAAAGCACCAGAAGGCAAGACAAGAAACGATGGAAACTAGTCAAGGAGAGAAGCAACCTGGAATTAAGGAGAAAGTTCCTAACAGTGAGAACAATTAACCAGTGAAACAGCTTGCCTTCAGAAATTGTGGGTGCTTCATCAGTGGAGCTGTTTAAGAATAGACTGTGGACCAACTGAAAGAGATTGTCTGAAATGGTATAGGGCAGGGGTCGACATCCCTCTACTGCGGCTCCCAGTCCTCCTCCGCCATTTGCAGTCCCGCTCTCCTCCTCCTCCTCCTCCTCTGCACTCAGTCGGCTGCTAGCAGCTTGGGTGGCTCTGCTCCATCCGAGTTGAAGACAGCGGAGGCGTAGCAGAAAGCAGCTTTCTTCAACTCATATGGAGCAGAGCCACCCAAGCCGTTAGCAGTCAATTGCAGTTTTTTTGCTCTGAATAAGGTGAGCAATCCCGCTGCTGTGCCTCCGCTTTCTTCAACCATGATCACCGCTGCCCAGCCATCCAGCCACCATCGCCAATCTTCTCATGATTCCTCCCTCCCCAGCCAGCCACCCACCCACCATCACCGACCTATTCCTCACCTGGCCAGCCAGCCTCACGCTCTTCTCCTCCTCTTCCTCGTCCTCCGCACCCAATCGGCTGCTAGCACAGGCATTTCAAACTCACGTCACATGACTGCAAATGGCAGAGGAGGACTGGGAGTCGCAGTAGACGGTTGAAAGAGTCACATGTGGCTCCAGAGCTGCGGGTTGCCGACCACTGGTATGGGGTTTCCTGCTGAAGCAGGGTGTTGGACTAGAAGACCTCCAAGGTCCCTTCCAACTCTTCTATGTTCTGGGGCTGGTCGGTCTTTTGGTTGATTTAGGATGATTTGTAGGGCTTTAGTTGGCTTGTGTGCTATGCTGATTTTATGTGGTTGTAGTAGTCTGTTGGTAGTTTCTGAGATGTTCTTGATGTGTGGCGGTGTTATTATTTGTAGGGCTTGTGTTGGTTGTGCTGGTAGTGTATTGGGTTGAGTGGTCAGGCACTGTTCGATAAAGTTGTGTGGATATCCATTTTGGAATATGTTCTATAGAAGCCCTGTTTCCTTTTTCTGTTGTTCAGGGTTGCTGCAGTGTGTTTGTGCTTGTCTATCTAAATTTCTTACTCAGCTTCTTTTGTGGTAGGTTGGGTTCCTGCTTTGGTTGTGGAGCACTTGGTTGGTGTGGTGGTTTTTCTGTACACTTGTGTTTCTAGTTTGCCATTATGGTCTCTGCTTATCAGGATGTTCAGGAAAGGTAGTAAGTTGTCTTCTTCTCTGGTAAACTGGATTCTTTTGAAAATGTTGTTGATGGTTCTGTGGGTGTTCTCTAATTGGTCCTTTTTTATTATGGTGAAGGTGTGATCTACATACCTGATCCATATTTTGAGTAGTCTTTGTGGAAGTCCTATAGCTTCTAGATATTGCATAACGGTGATCCCATAGTTGTACTTTAATTTGTTGGTAAGTTTGTCCATCAAATTGGAAGTACAGGTAATTCCCGAGTTATGACAGTTCATTTAGCGAATGTTCGAAGTTACGACATAACCCCCCCCCCCCCCAAGTACCTACAACACAATCCCAAGGTTACGAATGTTGCAGCACCACAGCAGTCGTTCACCCTTAGGAACTACTGCAGAGGCACTGCAACATTTGCCCTGCCTATTTCTCTCTCCCCCTCCCCTCGGCGAGTCTCTATAGGCACTAGGACTGTGGAAACTCATCTTGTGAAGATGTAGAGAGCCTTCAGTTTCTTGGCCTGTTTCGGTGCTTCAGGCCTTTGGTGCATTCGCAGAGAATGGAGGACTGAAGTACAGCAAGATTTTGTTTGATCTCATGGTACTTTAGTCCTCTGTTCTCTGCATACTGAGGCCTGGATGAGATCTGCAACAAAAGGCTTTGCAAATGGTGGGAAGGTGTGAAACATCGAAGCCTTCCTTCCGTTTGCAAAGTATTTTGCCATCTTTGCAAAAATCCGTTGCTACCAAGAATGGAGGCCGGATGGGGAGTGCGCATCCCTGTGGGCCTCCCTTTACGGCAGCAAAAGGCCTTTCCTCAAGGCCTTTACTGCTGAAAACGGAGGCTGGGAGGGACGCAAGCATCCTTCTGGGCCTCCATTCTTGGCAGCAAAGGCTTTTTGAAAAGACAACCCAAGCCTATAGGGATGCAATTTTTTGTCCCTGCAGGCCTCTACAATCCTTTGCTCAAGGTGAATCCATGGCAGAGAGGCTTGAGAGAGACAGCTCCCTTGATCATCGAGATCTATGTAAGTTAAGTGACCCAGTCGGCCAAGATGGGGGCGAGGGGGAAGCATGAGATATCTCAGTACGTCGGGGGGAGGCCTTGGGTGGTTGGAAGCACTAGGCTCCCCCCATGGCCTTCCCCACCCTGTGATACCTCATGTGCACTTAATGACCCACGCATTCGATTAGCAAATGTGTGGGCGAAAGCGGGGAGTGATCGCTGTCAAGTTATGCGATTCAGTCTTATGAATCCTCGGGTTATGAATGTAATTGGCAGGTTCCATTACATTTGTAACTTGAGGACTACCTGCATGTGGTTAGAAAGAGGTTTATGAGATCCATAATCCTGGGTGTTTCAGTCTTCCTATATTTCTTTAAGTCAGATGTGCTGTAGAGCAATGTGGTCATAGATTCTTTGGCTACTTCCAGATCTATGGACGTGAACAGAGCTGTGACACCAAATGAGACCATGATTTTGTCCTCATCTATAGTCATGTCTCTGGTTGAAGGCACTGTAGTGTTCAGTTGATGGAGTGTTTGCTTCTTCTTGTGAGGTGCTCGAGCTTTTTCATTAATTCTTTTGCCATGTTGTAGGTAGGGGTCCCCGATAATGATACAATTGGATGGAGAGGTATGTCAGTCTTGTGTATTTTGGGGCATCCGTAGAAGTGTGGGAGGATGGGTCCACTGCTTCTCATGTGACACTGTTCCTGTTTGGTAATTTGGCCTTTCTTGATGAGGTCACTAAGAGTTCTTTTGATCAGGTTATCTAGTTTTTGTATTGTGTTAGTGTTCACTGTGATGTAAGTTCCTTTGTCTTGTAGTAGTACTTTTGCTTTTTGTAAATATTGCGATCTGTCCACAATAACCATGGTTCAGCCTTTGTCTGCTGGTAGGATGATGATGGTCTGGTCCTTTTTTAAGTTTTTGAGGGCTGCTTTGTCTTCTGTTGTGAGTTGGTTGTGCCAGAAGCCTTGCTCAGGGACCATTTGTCTGCCTCCCACCCTCGCAAAGCCATACGCCTGGCTCAGGCACCGTTCCCCTAGTCTCCACCCCCCTTCGCATTGACAGAAGCCTCACTCAGGTACTGTTTGCCTGCTTCCCCCACCTCGCAAAGCCAGAAGCCTCACTCAGGGACCGGTTACGTGTCCTCCCTCCCTTGCAATGCTAGAATCTTCGCTCAGGCACCATTTGCCTACTTCCTCCCCTCGCTATGCCAGAAGCTTCGTTCAGGCATTGTTTGCCTGCCTTCCCTCCCCCTCCCAAACACAATACTAGTATCCTCACTCATGCACCATTTACCTGCCTGTCCCCCTCGCAATACCAGAAGCCTCGCTAAGGCACCGTTTGCCTGCAGAATGATGGTTTGTCTGATGTTTTCTTGCACCTCTGTGGGAAGTCCAATAGTTTTGAATGCTCCTTCTAAGGCTGCAAAGAATTCCAGGTGATTGGCATCACCTGTCTTATACAGGTGAAACTCGAAAAATTAGAATATCGTGCAAAAGTTCATTTATTTCAGTAAGGCAACTTAAAAGGGGAAACTAATATATGAGATAGACTCATTACATGCAAAGCAAGATAGTTCAAGCCGTGATTTGTCATAATTGTGATGATTATGGCGTACAGCTCATGAAAACCCCAAATCAGAAGCGTCTTACCTGGGCTAAAGAAAAACAGACCTGGTCTGTTGCTCAGTGGTCCAAAGTCCTCTTTTCTGATGAAAGCAACTTTTGCATTTCATTTGGAAAGGAAGGACCCAGAGTCTGGAGGAAGAATGGAGAGGCACACACTGCAAGATGCTTGAAGTCCAGTGTGAAGTTTCCACAGTCTGTGTTGATTTGGGGAGCCATGTCATCTGCTGGTGTTGGTCCACTGTGCTTCATTAAGTCCAGGGTCAACGCAGCCGTCTACCAGGAGATTTTGGAGCACTTCATGCTTCCTTCCGCGGACGAGCTTTATGGGGATGCTGACTTCATTTTCCAGCAGGACTTGGCACCTGCCCACACTGCCAAAAGCACCAAAACCTGGTTCAATGACCGTGGGATTACTGTGCTTGATTGGCCAGCAAACTTGCCTGACCTGAACCCCATAAAGAATCTATGGGGCATTGCCAAGAGAAAGATGAGAGACATGAGACCGAACAATGCAGAAGAGCTGAAGGCCGCTATTGAAGCATCCTGGTCTTCCATAACACCTCAGCAGTGCCACTGGTTGATAGCTTCCATGTCACACCGTATTGAGGCAGTAATTGCTGCAAAAGGGGCCCAAACCAAGTACTGAGTACATATGCATGCTTATACTTTTCAGAGGTCCGATATTGTTCTATGTACACTCCTTGTTTTATTGATTGCATGTAATATTCTAATTTTCTGAGATTGTGGATTTGGGGTTTTCATGAGCTGTAAGCCATAATGTTCACAATTATGACAAATCATGGCTTGAACTATCTTGCTTTGCATGTAATGAGTCTATCTCATATATTAGTTTCCCCTTTTAAGTTGCCTTACTGAAATAAATGAACTTTTGCACGATATTCTAATTTTTCGAGTTTCACCTGTTGTTGTTGTTGTTAGCTGCGAAGTCGTGTCCGACCCATCGCGACCCTATGGACAACATTCCTCCAGGCCTTCCTGTCCTCCACCATCCTCTGGAGTCCATCCAAGCTCACGCCTACTGCTTCAGTGACTCCATCCAGCCACCTCATTCTCTGTCGTCCCCTTCTTCTATTGCCCTCGATCTTTCCCAGCATTAGGCTCTTCTCCAGTGAGTCCTTCTTTCTCATTAGGTGGCCAAAGTATTTGAGTTTTAGCTTCAGGATCTGGCCTTCTAAAGAGCAGTCAGGATTGATCTCCTCTAGGACTGACCGGTTTGATCGCCTTGCAGTCCAAGGGACTCGCAGGAGTCTTCTCCAGCACCAGAGTTCAAAGGCCTCAATTCTTTGGCGCTCAGCCTTTTTTATGGTCCAACTTTCACTGCCATACATTGCAACTGGGAAGACCATAGCCTTGACTATACGTAGTTTTGTTGACAGGTTGATGTCTCTGCTTTTTAGTGTGTTGTCTAGATTTGCCATGGCTTTCCTCCCGAGGAGCAAGCGTCTTTTAATTTCTTGGCTACAGTCCCCATCTGCAGTGATCTTGGAGCCCAGGAAAATAAAATCTGTCACTACCTCCATTTCTTCCCCATCTATTTGCCAGGAATTGAGAGGGCCAGATGCCATGATCTTGGTTTTCTTAATGTTTAGTTTCAACCCAACTTTTGCACTCTCCTTCTTCACCCGCAACAAGAGGCTCTTTAGTTCTTCTTCACTTTCTGCCATTAGAGTGGTATCATCTGCGTATCTAAGGTTGTTGATATTTCTTCCGGCAATCTTAATTCCAGCTTTTGATTCATCTAGCCCAGCCTTTCTCATGATGTGCTCTGCATATAGGTTAAATAGGCAGGGCGACAGTATACAGCCTTGCCGGACTCCTTTCCCAATTTTGAACCAATCAGTGGTTCCGTGTCCAGTTCTCACTGTTGCTTCTTGACCCGCATATAGGTTACTCAAGAGACAAATAAGATGGTCTGGTACTCCCATCTCTTTAAGAACTTGCCACAGTTTGTTATGATCCACACAATCAAAGGCTTTAGCATAGTCAATGAAGCAGAAGTAGATGTTTTTCTGGAACTCCCTAGCTTTCTCCATGATCCAGCGTATGTTGGCAATTTGATCTCTAGTTCCTCTGCCTCTTCGAAATCCTGCCTGTACTTCTGGTAGTTCTCGATCCACATACTGCTGAAGTCTAGCTTGTAGGATTTTAAGCATGACTTTACTAGCATGAGAAATGAGTGCAATGGTGCGATAGTTTGAACATTCTTTGGCACTGCCTTTCTTTGGAATTGGAATGTAAACTGATCTTTTCCAATCCTGTGGCCACTGTTGAGTTTTCCAAATTTGCTGGCAAATTGAGTGTAGCACTTTTACTGCATTGTCTTTTAAGATTTTGAATAGCTCGGCTGGGATACTGTCACCTCCACTAGGTTTGTTGTTGCTCAGTTTTTCTAAGGCCCACTTCACTTCACATTCTAGGATGTCTGGCTCGAGGTCAGTGACCACCTCACTGTGATTATCAGGGACGTTAAGCTCATTCTTGTATAGTTCTTCTGTGTAATTTTGCCACCTCTTCTTGATCTCTTCTGCCTCTGTTAGGTCCCTGCCATTTTGGTCCTTTATCATGCCCAGTTTTGCATGAAACGTTCCCTTCATTTCTCTAATTTTCTTGAAAAGATCTCTGGTCCTCCCTATTCTATTGTTTTCTTCTATTTCTTTGCACTGTTCATTTAAGAAGGCATTCTTATCTCTTCTAGCTATTCTCTGGAATTCTGCATTCTTATCATCATGGGGGATTGGAATGCTAAAGTAGGAAGCCAAAAGATAACCGGAATAACAGGCAAGTTTGGCCTTGGAGTGCAAAATGAAGCAGGGCACAGGATGATAGAATTCTGTCAAGAGAATACGATGGTGATAGCAAACACTCTTTTCCAACAACCCAAGAGACGGCTCTACACATGGACATCACCAGATGGTCAACACAGAAATCAGATTGACTACATGCTCTGCAGCCAAAGATGGAGAAGCTCTATACAGTCAGTAAAAACAAGACCAGGAGCTGACTGTGGCTCAGACCATGAGCTTCTCCTTGCAAAGTTTAGGCTTAAACTGAAGAAAGTAGGGAAAAGCACTAGGCCGCTCAGGTATGAATTAAATCATATCCCTGTTTCACCTGTAGTTGGAGCCTTTCTGTAGAATCCTGTGTTCTACAGATTTCCTTCTCAGAAACCTAAAGAAGGACCAGACCATCATCATCCTACCAGCAGAGAAAGGACAAACCACGGTTATTATGGACAGATCACAATATTTACAAAAACCACCACACCAACCAAGTGCTCCATTACCAAAGCAACAACTCAACCTCCCACAAGAGAAGCTGCGTGACAACTTTATTTAGATGAACACAAATTCACTGTAGCAACCCTGAACAACAGAAAAAGGAAACAGAGCATCTATACAACATATTCAAACAAAATGGATAGCCACACAACTTTATCAAAAAGTGCCTGACCACTCA
The DNA here is from genome assembly GCA_024449315.1 of Daboia siamensis. Classification (NCBI taxonomy): domain Eukaryota; kingdom Metazoa; phylum Chordata; class Lepidosauria; order Squamata; family Viperidae; genus Daboia; species Daboia siamensis. The sequence continues at coordinate 120,247 of JAKJMR010017355.1, read as the reverse complement.
ACCCAATACAATACAGCACAACCAACACAAGCCCTAACAAGAATAACACTGCCATACATCAAGAACATCTCAGAAACCACCAACAGACTACTACAACCACATGGAATCAGCATAGCAAACAAGCCAACTGAAGCCCTTCAAAACATCCTTAGTAAACCAAAAGACCCAGCAGCCCCAGAAGAATAAACAGGAGTCATCTACAACATACAGTGTATGTACAGAGATTCAAGGTGTTGGTAATGACTTACAAAGCCCTATATGGCATGGGTCCGGATTACCTACGGCAACACCTGCGGCCGGCGTCAACTTCCCTCCGTCCAGTGCGCTCCCACAGAGAGGGCCTCCTCAGGGTGCCTCCGATCAAAGAATGTCGATTGGTGGCCCCTAGGGGGAGGGCGTTCTCTGTGGGCGCGCCAGACCTGTGGAACTGCTTGCCGGCTGAGCTCCAGATGGCCCCTGACCTTCGCTCCTTCCGGCGGGATCTAAAAACTTATTTATTCGAGCAATCTGGCCTGGTTTGATGGGTTAAGGGATGGGGTTTTAAAATAATTTTAATTACTGTTTATATTGGGCATTATATTTAATTGTTTTTTAACTTTTGTATTTCATTTTTTAGATATTTATTGCCCTGTTCACCGCCCTGAGTCCTTTGGGAGAAGGGCGGTATACAAATTTTTGAAAATAAAATAAAAATAAAAATATATAATGAGTGCAACAGCCACTACATAGGTCAAACAGGCAGAAGACAGGCAGAACACATCCATGAATACCAACTAGCAATCAGAAAACATGATGAAAACTCTTCAATTTCACAACATATGGACAGAGTTAACCATAATTTCAACTGGGAAACTGACCATTCTAGACCAAGTCCAAAAACACTAGGGAATTTCTAGAAGCTTGGCTCTCTGACAAATTAGCCATCAGTAGACACATAACATCTATATACTACCGTATGCAAAAGAGACAATCAACAAGCCAAAAAGGAACAAAAAGACCAAAGCACCTCCCCATCAGCAATCAGCACCCAGATGAGTATAGATTAACTCCCAAGATTAACATCAGACCAACAATCAAGAAGTAAACAGCACCCCAATCTAGGAACTGCCAAACAAGCTGACAGTAAACAGCCCAACCAAAGAACCTCTAAGACAGAGGTCCCCAACCCCCGGTCCATTGAACGGCAGTGGTCCGCAGCGTGCCAGTAAGCGGGCTGCACAAACAACCAAAGCTCCATCCTCGGGATGCAGGCAGTATTCAAAACAATACCACCTCTGGTCTGCAGAAAAACCTTCCTCCACAGCACTGGTCCCTGGTGCCCAAAAGGTTGGGGACCTCTGCTCTTAAGACCACCACCCCTACACTGACAGGGCAAGCCACTAGGCTATAAACTGAGAGCAAACCCCACTCCTTAGTAGCACTGATGGTGTTACCTACTTTGGATAATGAAACATCTGCAAGGAAACAACCAAGCTCAGAGAGCACCAAGGACCCCTCATAAAGAAGTGTAGAAATAGTCCATTCGGATATATTTTTTTCATGTTCACAGAATTGTACATTTTGTATCCCTATAATTTCTCCATGCACTTCATAAATCTTCAGTAGATCTCATTACTATAATGTGTAAACTCAAGTTTAGCTAAGCAAAGCTTCTATTGTATATTATAGTTTGCATACCTTTTAATACTATGTGTAAGTGAAGGATATTGTTATTATTTGGCTGTTCTTGTGAGTCACTTAGGAGCATCTAGCTGGCTACTACTGGTAGTTGTTCCAAGAGCGCAGTGGTTAGAATGCAGTGGCACAGTGGTTAGAATACAGTATTGTAGGCTAACTCTGCTCACATTGCCAGGAGTTTGATTCCTTCGATCCTGACCGGCTCAGCCTTCCATCCTTCCAAGATCGGTAAAATGAGGACCCAGATTGTTGGGGGCAATATGGTGACTCTATAAACCGCTTAGAGAGGGCTGTAAAGCACTGTGAAGCAGTATATAAGTCTAAGTGCTGTTGCTACTGTTGGAAACACAATTTTGGACTCCATAAAACTGATTGATGCATCTTATATTCTTACTGTCCATTTCTTAGTATTTTCTTAGCGTTTTCTACTAAATTACATGATTGAGGATTAAGCAACTACCTCATTGCAAGTGCAGAACATGAGTCCTACTAGATTACTAACTGCTCACAAAGGTTGGGATTCAGCATCATTTGGAGAGCCACAGGTTCTTTACCCCAGTGATTAATGTTGGGGTTACCTATTCCAGAATTCCTAAAAAGTAAATTTAAGGTCACCTTCAGTAGCCTCACTATTTGTTTCAATAAAATTCTTGTAATATCCAACCTGATATTCAGATTTCATTTTCTATTCCTAAAGATAAGTTGAAACAAGCTGTTTTTCTTGATATTATGTTATTTTTATATTTTCTTTCACCTAAAAAATTTAGCTTGAAGTTGATCTATTCAGGTTTCACCAAAACTTGAGCCTTGGTGGAGCAGAGGGCTAATGCCTCCTTAAGTAACACCAGCTGCCTGCAATTAGTGCAGGTTCGCATCCCACCAGGCTCAAGGTTGACTCAGCCTTCCATCCTTCCGAGGTAGGTAAAATGAGGACCCAGATTGTTGGGGGCAATAAGCTGACTTTGTAATAATGCCGCTTGGGGTGTGTGTGAAAGCCCTAACAAGCAGGCATATACATAGAATGAAGGCTACTGCTAAGCTTGTAAGCCGCCCTGAGTCTTCGGAGAAGGGTGGAATATAAATGTAATAATAAAAAAAAATATTTTCCCCTCACTTATCATTTTGTAATTCATCTGGCAGTAGTAATGATCATATGATTTAAGGACCAATAGCCAAACAGATGATTGCAACTTTTCAGTAGTAGTAAATAGTAAATTTAATAGTAAAGTTCATAATGTGAGGCATATAATTGATTTGCTGGAATTTTTGGAAAGGAATAACCAGATCCCTGCAGTATTGATCTTTTTGGATGCTGAAAAAGCCTTTGATCAATTGGATTGGAAATTTTTGATGAAAGTATTAGATAAAATGAATTTTGGGGATGAATTTTTACAACCAATCAGGGCATTATATCAAAAGCAAACAGCCCGAATAATTGTGAATAATAGTCTGACTGAAATGTGTAATATTGAAAAGGGTACGAGGCAGGGGTGCCCGCTATCACCCTTATTATTTGTTCTAACATTGGAGATATTATTGATTAAAATACGGAATTCGGAAACAATTAAGGGAATTCAAATAAGAGATCAGGATTATAGATTGAGGGCGTTTGCGGACGATCTGGTTATTACGGTGACACAGCCAGAAAATTCTGTTATGGAATTGATGGAGTTAATATTGCAATATGGGAAAGTTTCTGGATTTAAGGTTAATATACAAAAAACTAAAATGTTATCTAAAAATATGACAGTATTACAAAAGGTAGCTTTAGAAAGGTTAACTGGATTTGAAATTGTTGAAAGGGTTAAATATTTGGGGGTATATTTGACACCCTCAAACGTAAAATTATACAAAAATAACTATGAAAAACTATGGAACAAAGTGCAAAAAGAATTGGATAGTTGGGAAAAATTACAATTGTCATTATTGGGAAGAATTGCAGCAGTGAAAATGAATGTTTTGCCAAAATTTCTATTTTTGTTTCAAATGATACCCATTCTTAAAAAGGATTCAAACTTGGAGGAATGGCAGAAGGGTATTAATAAATTTGTTTGGGCAGGGAAAAGGCCACGGGTTAAATTCAAAATTATGCAGGATACGCGTGAAAGAGGTGGTCTAAAAATGCCCAATCTTAAATTATATTATGAAGCTGCTGCACTATCAGCGATAAGTGATTGGATTAACTTAACACAAGGGAGATTATTAAATCTTGAAGGTCATGATTTGCTATTTGGTTGGCATGCATATTTATTGTATGACAAGAAGGTAGACAATGTGTTTAAGATGCATATTTTAAGACATGCTTTGTTGCGAGTTTGGAAAAAGCATAGACATAAGTTAAACTACAAGATACCTTTATGGGCAATACTGAAACACGCAATAGAGAACATAAATGTTGGATTCAAACATGATGTGACTACATATAAGGAAATCTTGAGTTTGGAGAGGAATGTATGGTGTTTGAAGCCATATAATTTTTTACGAGGAAAAAAGATTGTTCAAACCTGGTTTCAGTATGGGCAACTACAAGCCAGATGGAAAGAAGATCAGAAAATTGGTTTTTTAATGAATGATGAAAACTTGGTAAAGCAAATTAGAAATCAGGGCCCAGCACATATTAAACGGATATATCTTGCATTGATAGAAATTGATTCAGAAACAGAAATTGTTAAAGACTGTATGATAAAATGGGCACAGAATATTCAGGAAGTTATTACAATGGACACTTGGGAAAAGATCTGGGTGAGAAATGTAAAATTTACACAAGCTCAAAATCTAAGAGAGAACTTTTATAAAATGTTTTATAGGTGGCATTTAGATCCTAAAAAGTTAGCAAGTATGTATCCGAATTATCAGCCTAAATGTTGGAGATGTGGTGGCGAAGATGCAACGTATTTTCATATATGGTGGACTTGTAAAAAGGTTAAAGCATTTTGGATTAAAATCTGGTGGAATATGCAGAAGATATTCAAGAAAAGGATAAAGTTTTGTCCGCAATTGATTTTACTGGGCATTATTACTGATACTACTGTTGTGGACATTAAGCTGATGCTGAACTTGATTACGGCAGCGAGACTTTTAATAGGGCAATACTGGAAGAAGGAAGAACTGCCGACTATAGAAGAATGGACTTTAAAGGTTTCTAACCTGGCAGAAATGGCGAAGATTTCAGCGTATTTGAAAGACCACTCGCAACAACGATATAATGCGGAGTGGAAAAAATGGATTGATTACATTCAGAATAAATATGGGACTAAAAAGTTTCATTTAGCATTTGAATAAGTATTTATGGGATATTTATATTGCTTGTAGTCATTTTATAAGAGCTAAAGTGGGGTAGACTTAATAGTTTATTGTTATTAGCATATGGTAGTTTATGATTGTTTTTCTACTTTTATACCTTGTATTCAGCTCTGGGAAGTCGGGGAGGGGGGAGGGGGGAAGGGGAGGGTGAGAGGGTGGGATTGGGTTGGGAAGGGAGGGAGGGGGTGGGGGTTGGGATGTTAAAGATAAAATGTATTGAAAAACTTTTCAATAAAAAAAAAATAGTAAAGTTCACAGGAAATACCTGAAAAACATCAGCCTTTCTAATAATACAGGATGTTTATGGCATAGATATTTTAACAAAAAATAAGAGTGATCTTTGAAAAATAATATAGTCATATTTTGCAGCAAATATAATTAATAATTTGGATTTTTTTCAGATTCATTTTAACTACCCACAATGTCCTTGAAACCACGAGTAGTTGATTTTGATGAAACATGGAACAAGCTTCTCACAACTATTAAAGCTGTTGTTATGTTGGATTATGTTGAAAGAGCTACATGGAATGATCGCTTTTCGTATCCTTTTATTAGAAGACAGATATTGATTACACAGGATTAAATGATGTACAGGAATTGATTTCTTTACAGAAATTAGAGCTGGAATAAAACACATTCAGCATTAACCCTAGCACTAATAGGTTTTGTAACACAACCTCTGTTAAAATCCAGATATGGTACATACAGTAGATTAAGCAAAGCCTAATAATTTGCTAAGAATGGTAAATGTGTCTAAACTGAAAAGTGTGTTTAGTATTGCAAAGTCGCGTGGTTGAACGGAGAGACGGACACTTGAGCTGGGTAGTATTTCTTTATTGAGTCAGAAATGAAGCTGGGGCAAAGGGGTTACCTGGCGTCTCTTTATACCTGCCCAGGTGAATGGTGACCAATAGATTTAAACCTGGGATTCCCGCCAGTGCAGGTGGCCAATGGATTTAAACCCTGGCTTCCGGCCAGAGCTGACCATGCCCTGGGGCTGTCAACGACTCGCTCTATTCAGGCTTTCCCACCAAAGTGGTTATAGCCTGGAGCTGTCCAGCCCCCTGCTGTGCTGACATTTCCGTGTATGCTTTAAAGGCATACACTATACCCCTTCCCCCATAGTGAGGAATTAACCCCTGTCATTCTGTCTCCATAACTATATACACTTATTTACACTATACACAAAATTTACATATACAAGAGTTTACAATTGTTAATCCTTGGTTGCTTTTCCACCCCCCTAAGAACGCACATAGTCCACGAGGTAGCTTGGAGCCTTGTGTGGCCTGCTTGATCTTCTTGGAACTGGTTCCCCTGGTGGTGTGGTGCTGTGTCTAGGCTCTCTTCCTTGTTGTGAATGTTGTGGTGGATTGTGGTGTGTGTGTGTGTGTGTGTTGCTGTGCCCGGGTTTTGTGTTCTGCTGGGTTCTGGTGACTGCCTGGTTTCTCTGTCAGTCTCCTGCCTGGGGTGGGGTTGCCACTGTGCACCTCTGGTAACCCTCCTGGGTGTCTGTGTTTGTGTTGGCTCTTCTTCCTCCGCCCCCAGTGTGTCCTCTATAACCCTTTCAGGAGCCCTTTTCCTCAGCTGATCCAGGTGCCTTTTCCAAAGGAGTCCCCCCTCCACACTTACTCTGAAGGAAAGGGGTCCTGTTTGTTCTAATACTTCCCCTGGCACCCATGGATGGCCTGTGCTATAGTTCCTAGCCCAGATGGGGTCTCCTGTGTTGAAGCTTGTTTTGATGTTGGGGGTCCTGGCGTCTGCTGCTACCCTGTCTGGGTGAAGCCTGTCCAATGTTGTTATGAGGCATCTGCCCCATCTGAGTTCTGCTGGGCTTTTGCCTGTGGCGGTGCAGGGTGTTGCATGTTGGTGTAGGAGGAATGTGGCTAGTCTTTGCTTCCAATTTCCCTGTACTATGTGCTTGAGGGCATCCTTTGTTGTCCGCATGAATCGTTCTGCTAATGCGTTACTGGCAGGGTGGAAGGGAGCCGAGGTGGCGTGCCTAATCCCCAAGGTCCTCAGGAACACCTGGAAATCCGAGGAGGTAAATTGTGTTCCATTATCTGACACGATTACATCAGGCAGACCATGTGTAGCAAACATCCCCCTCAATGCTTGAATGGTTCCTGCTGAGGTCATGTTGCCCACAGGCACCACCTCCAGCCATTTGGAATGGCTGTCTACTGCTACCAGAAATGTGTGACCTTGGAATGGGCCTGCATAGTCTATATGCACTCTGGACCATGGTAAGTGTGTTTCCTCCCACTTGTGGACTGGTGCATGTGGTTGTTCTGGCTGTGTCCTCTTGCATGTGTAACACCCCGCTACTAGTCCTTCTATCTCCTTGTCCAACCCTGGCCACCACAGGTAGCTCCTTGCCAGGGCCTTCATTCTTACTATTCCTGGGTGGCCCTCGTGTAATGACTGGAGGACTCTTTCCCTGAGCCTCGTGGGGATGATGACTCTACTTCCCCACAAGAGGCATCCCTTGTGTGTGGACAGTTCATGCCTTCTGGAGAAGTAAGCAATGAACTCTTGCCCTGGTGATTTGTCCTGCCACCCACAGCTCACCCATGATTGTACCCTGCTCAGAACCTTGTCCTTGGGGGTCTCTGTGGCTATGTCCTTTGCGTTGTGGGGGCATTCTGGCAGTTCCTGTATTGCCAGTATTTGGACAGCTGGTGCTGGGTCTGGCTCAGTGTCCCTTAGGGGAAGTCTGCTGAGGCCATCGGCGTGCCCCATCTCTTTGCCCGGCCTGTGTACCAGTTTGCATGAGTAAGCGGACAGGAATATGGACCAGCGTAACATCCGGGGTGACAGGATCTGTGGTGTCTGCTTCTCTGTTGTAAATAACCCTAATAATGGTTTATGGTCTGTATAAATTAGAAATTCCCTACCATAAAGGTAGTCATGAAATTTCTTTACTCCTGCAACCACTGCCAGTGCCTCCTTGTCTATCTGGGCATAGTTCCGCTCTGCAGCTGACAGGGTCCTGGAGTAGTAGGCGATGGGGGCCTGAGTTCCATCCTCCCTTAAATGGCTGAGAACTGCCCCAATCCCATAAGGAGATGCATCGCAAGCAAGGGAGATTGGCTGGTCCTCCCTGAAGTGGGTGACTGTGGGTGACTGCCTGCTAACAGGTTCTTAAGTGTTTTGAATGCGTTAGCGTGTTTGTCAGTCCAGTCCCAAGATGCTTGCTTGTCAAGCAACCTGTGTAAGGGTTCTGCAATTGTAGCCTTGTGTGGCAGGAAAGTGTGGTAAAAGTTGAGGAGGCCCAGGAATGCCTGCAACTCAGACTTGTTTTTGGGAGTAGGGGCTTCTTTGATTGCCCTGACTTTGGATGCAGATGGGTGGATGCCTTGAGCATCAATCCTGAACCCCAGGAACTCTGTCTCAGTTACCCCAATCTTGCATTTCTCCCTTTTGAGCTTCAACCCTGCACCCCTGAACCTCTCAAGTACTGCCTTCAATTGGGCTGCCAGTACGTCCTCGGAGCTGGCTGCGATCAGGACGTCATCGAAATAGGGGCAAACCCCTGGTATTCCCTTGAGGGTCTTTTCCATCACCTCCTGGAATATTCCAGGAGCCACGCTGACGCCGAACTGCAACCGGTCTACCCGGAATGCCCCTTTGTGTGTGATGATTGTTTGTGCTCTAGCAGCCCCTGGGTCTACCGGCAGCTGCTGATAAGCTTGGGCAAGATCTAGTTTAGCGAACACCGACCTGCCTTGCAGGGACGCCAGAATGCTGTTTACCGCAGGAACTGGGTAAGAATGAGCGCTCAGAGCCCGGTTGATTGTCCCCTTATAGTCGGCACAAATTCTAATTTCGCTGTTTGCCTTGAGCGGCGTTACGATGGGGGTTTCCCATTCCGCTCCATCGACTGGCGTTAGCACTCCCTGATCTACCAGCTTATCTAATTCCCGCTTATCAACTCCGGAGACCACTGCCTCATGGCCCGCCGTCTCCCCGCGCCACGCCCATTCCCCACCCGTGCGCAGCTCCCATCTGACCCCCGTCCACCTTTGCCCCGCCCACTCCCTTGCCGCCACCACGTCCCCAGCCACCATACCCCCAGCGACCGCGTCCCTGGCCACCGCGTCCTCAGCCACCACGTTCTTGGCCATGCTCCGTCTGCTCTGAGGCACTTCCCAGCCAGTCCAGAATGGCTGTGGTCCTTGATCTGCACTGCGTCCAGGCGCGTTGCGGCACAGACAGGCCCGGTGCTGGATGATGCCGCCACGGAGCCCTCCGGTACTGGGTGAGGCTCGGCAGCGACATTCTGCGCATGCGCACGCTGACCAGCTGGTGGGGAGGCTCCGTGTCGGCGGTGGCTGGATGACGCCGCCACGGAGCCCACCGGCGCCGGGTGAGACTCAGTAGCGACGTTCTGCGCATATGCGCGCTGCCCAGCTGATGGGGAGGCTCCGGGTGGGCAGTGGAGGGTGTCAGGCGGCGGCCAGCGTGAGGAAGGCGTGCTCGCATAGCTCCGAGGTGAGCCTGGGTCCGGGGCGGGCTGGGAGGCAGAGGGTGGCTCCTGCAGCGTGGAAAGCCCCGCTGACTGTCGAGCCCATAGGGCGCGACATGCCGCCCCTCCTACCAAGGGCCTTCCTGAAAGGGAAGAAGCAAAAGGTAAGTGACCGTCCACCCGGTGCACGGCTTCCACCTGGGCCCCGCCCGGCTTACCAGGGTACTGACGGTGGAAAGCCCGAACCAACCGGGGAGCGTGAACGTCCTCCCTCTGCACCCATGTTGCCTCCCCCACAGGATACCCCTTCCACTTAATGAGGTACTGTACCCGACCCCTACGTGTCCTGGAGTCAAGGACCTCTTGGACCTCGAAGTGGTCCCCGTGGACGGGCCCAGGCCTTTCCCGCCCTCCCGGAGCGGGAACTGTTGTGGCGGGCTTCAAAATGCTACTATGGAAGATCGGGTGTATCTTGCCTAGGATCCTAGGCAATTGGAGGCGTACCGTTACGGGATTTATTACCTGTACTACCCGGAACGGCCCCAGGAATTTAGGCCCCAGTTTTTTACATGGTACCTGTGTGCGCAGGTACTTGGTAGACAGGTAAACTAGGTCCCCCACTTTCGGAGTGGCAAACGGCCTCCGCTTCTTGTCGGCCTGTTCTTTATATGCTACCGCAGCTCGTTCCAATGCTTGTTTCGCTGCTCCCCAAGCCTCCTCTATCTGCAGCATCCATTCTCGGGGCTGGCAGGGGACCCCGTCTTCCGGGGCACACTCATTGATAGGAACTAACTCGCTGCCAGACACTATCTTGAACGGGGAGAACCCTGTGCTACTGTGGACGGCATTATTGTATGCCACCTCCGCGAACGCTAAAAGGTCCACCCAGTTAGTTTGCTGGTAGGACACATAGCATCTCAAATACCGTTCCACAGCGGCGTTGGCTCGTTCTGCCGCCCCGTTGGTGCTGGGGTGGTACGCTGTGCTCAGTCCCTGGGACGACCCGATATAACGGATGAATTCCTGCCAAAAGCGCGCTGTAAATTGTACCCCCCGATCAGATATTATACGTCGTGGGACGCCATGTAACCGGTAAACATGGGTCACGAAAAGCCATGCCAATCGTCGAGCGGAAGGCAAACCTTTGCAGGGGATGAAATGAGCCTGTTTCGAGAACAGGTCCACGACAGTCCAGATGATATTATGGCCCCTACTCTCAGGCAGCTCGACAATAAAGTCCATAGCAATATCTTTCCATGGCCTGGTGGGGTCGGCCACCCTCTGGAGGAGACCTAATGGCTTTCCACTGGAGGGTTTGGTGGTGGCGCAGACATGGCACTTCCGCACGTAGTCTTCAATCGTTTCCCTCATGTGAGGCCACCAGAACTGCCGGCGTGCCAGGTGCAGGGTCTTCAGGAACCCGAAATGTCCTGCCTGTTTGGTATCATGGCAACGGTATAATATTTTGTCTCGTAGTGTCAAGGGCACGTACATTCGTGCCCCGTACCAAGCTAAGCCATCCCGTGTTGTCAGGAGGCCTGGGTGTGCTCGTAACCATTCATACCCCTGAAGAGCCTCTCGGAGTTCGGAGCACAGATCTTCTCGAGTCGTTAGGGCCATGTTTTGTGCCATTGTTGGTATGAGTGCCTGTACAACAGCCTCCCTCTTACTCTCATATTGCGGCATTCGGGACAACACGTCTGCCAGGAAATTCCTTCCCCCCGGAACGTACTTCAGATCAAACCGGAACCGGCGGAAATAGAGCGCCCACCGGACATGCTTGGGGGACAGCCGTCGGGGTGTTTGTAGAGCCTCCAGGTTTTTATGGTCTGTCCACACTTCGAACGGGTGGACAGCCCCTTCCACGTGATGTCGCCATGTTTCAAGGGCCCAGTGGACCGCGAAAGCCTCCTCCCATATCGCCCAAGCGCGTTCCGTGGGAGTAAATTTTTTGGATGCGTAGGCACATGGTTGGAGCATCCCCTTATTGTTCCGTTGGAGGAGGATGACCCCGAGAGCGACGTCGCTCGCATCCGCCTGGACCACATAGGGCAGGTCGGGGTTTGGATGCTGCAATATCGGTTCTCTGGAGAAGAGGGTTTTGAGTGCCTCAAAGGCCTGTTGGCATGGCGAAGACCACGCCAGTTTAAGACCGGGTCGTGGCTGTACCGACAACTGTCGCATACGAAGGAGGTCTGTGAGCGGCAGGGCGATGGCTGCAAAGTTCGGTATAAACTGCCGATAGAAGTTTGCAAAGCCTCAAAAACTTTGCAACTGGTGCCACGTCCTCGGAGCTTGCCGTTGTTGGATGGCCTCCACTTTCTTGGGGTCCATCCCCACCCCTCCTGCAGAAATCCTATATCCCAGATAGTCCAGTTGTGTTTTGTGGAATTCACATTTCGACAGTTTCACGTAGAGTCGCGCCTCCCGCAGCTTCGCCAACACCTGCCGCACTAAGGCAACATGTTCCTCCATTGTCGCAGTGTAGACTAGAATGTCATCCAGGTAGACCAGGACCCCACGGTATAGGAACTCATGCAGAACCTGGTTGATTAGCTGCATGAAAACAGCAGGGGCTCCCTGCAGCCCAAACGGCATCACCCGGAATTGGAAACTCCCCAAGGGACAGTTGAAAGCCGTTTTCCACTCATCCCCGGCTTTAATCCTGATGCGGTAATACGCCTCTCTCAGGTCTAGTTTAGTGAACACCCGACCCCTGGCCAGGGGTGCCAGTAGGTCCTTCATCAGTGGGAGGGGATAAAGATGCTCGACACATACGGCATTGACCCCCCGGTAGTCCACACACAGCCGAAGCCCTCCCATCTTTTTTTTCTCGGAACAGGACAGGCGCCGCCATCCTGGACCGTGCTGGTTGTATGAAACCCCTCTCCAGGTTCAGATCTATGTATCGCCGCAGCTCTTGCATTTCCTTCGGCGACATGGCGTACATACGGGGTTTAGGGAGCCGGGTGCCGGGCTCCAGCTCGATTGCACAGTCCGTAGAACGGTGGGGAGGCAGCGTGTTGCATTCCCGCTCATCGAACACGTCCAGGAGATCTGAATAAGCCTGGGGCACCTGGGTTTCCTGGACCAACCCACCCCCACAAGCTCTTTCTGGGGCCCTCGTGTTGGTTGGCCCCATGAACACATGCTTGGGAGGGGGCTGGGGCCCCAGTGCTAGACAGAGATGTCGACAACCCCCCTCCCACCAGATCGTGGGGCCCCACCTGTCCAGCCATGTAAGCCCCAGAATCATGGCCTCTGTCATAGAGGGCACCACGATGAACCGCAGGGTCTCCCAATGGTCACCTATTTCCATCCTAACCGCCTCCGTAACATGGGTGATGCGCGCCCCCCCCAGGAGGGATCCATCCACCTGTTGGAACCGTAGGGGAGTCACCAAACGTCTTGTTGTGATCCCCACCTCAGCCACTGTGGCCTGACTCATAAGGCATCGGGTACTACCCGTATCGATAAGGGCTTTGTATGCCCTCTTTCGCCCCGTATGTGAACTAACCAACAGTACAGGGAATACAAAAGGGCACACCGGGGCACTTACCGTCGAGTCCTCCTCCTGCTCTTGTTCCTCAGAGCTGTCGTACTGCGCGGGCTGGGCAGCCACCGGAACATCCACCCGGAAGGGGGCCGCTGCTCTGGGCGAGTCCCCGGTGACTTGACGGGCTGCTCGCGTTCGCTCTGCAGACTTCCTTGGGGTAGGGCCCCGTGCTGAGGGAACAAAAGGGGCTGCCCGGGCGGGTGGCAGTGGGCAATCGGCCGCTCGGTGGCCTGGTTGGTCACACCTGAAGCACCGTATGGCGGCCCGTGCTGGTTGGGCGGAGGGTTTTGCTGACGGCTACGGGACGCTCTTCCGGTTTTGCCTTCTCAATGAGTCGCCATCCTCCGCGTCCAACCTCGGCCCGTCCTTGAACATCCTGCAGCCCGACATCCAATTCCACGGCTACGCGGAACCAGTCCTGCAGCTGAGCCGGGACGCCACGCACCACGCAAGCCCGGCGAAGGGCCCCATCCAAGCCAGCCCTAAAGTGATGAACAAGAAGGCGCTCCGGCCACAAATGTAGTTTCCCGGCTACTTTACGGAAGTCGCCCACATATTCCACTGCCGGTCTGCCCCGCTGCCGCAGGGTCAAAACGTCGGCCTCGGCATGACGTACCCGGGCGATGTCCTCAAATCGCCCCCGTAAGGCCTCCAGAAAGAGACCGACGTCCCCTAACTCTCGGGCATGGTCACTGAATAGGTCAGCCGCCCAGGCCGCGGCTTCTCCCTGCAGGCAAGCTGTTAACAGCCACCACCATTGCCCAGGGTGAGGCATAGGCCTGGCCAAACTGATCCATATGGTTTATCACCTGTCCAATAAACATCGCCAGACGATCAGGGTGGCCATCATATGTTACAGGAAGGGGCGGTGGCCCCCACACCACACCAGGACCCCAAGGTCCCACCTGTGATCCTACAAACTGGGGTCCCCCAGCCGACCGTGTTGCTTGTTGCTGAGGTCCTTCACCGGCTCCTGACCAGGGCCCTGAGGCGGTTTGGGCAGGAGCCGCAAAAGGGGGAGGCAGGCCTTCATGTGACATGTCAAGGCTGGGCTGGAAACGAGGTGGGCCGGATCGTCCTAAACGGGTCCGCGCGAGAGACCACCGGTCTGGCTCCGGCCCGGACGCAGTAGCCACCCACGTGGCTGACTCCTGGGCGCCAACCTCCCCAAATCTGTCCCGCAGCACGTCCATTGTTTGCCACCCTGGGGCAGTGGAGTAACACCATTCCTCACCATGGTCCTCCATCAGGCATCACTCCCTCCACTCCATTGAGGACCTTTTCAACCAGGTCCCCCGGCCGGGGCCTCTATGCTCCAGGGTGGAGCCCAACCACCACTCCCCTCCACGTTCGCAGCTGCCGGCCTCCCTTGGCTCTATCGCAGAGTCTGCCAGCGGAGGAGGCTGCCGTTTCGGCCGTACCGAGGGAGGCAACTCCTCCCCCATGGCCACAGCTCCAGACAGTGTTGCTGCGGCCTCAACCCCTTCCTCCGAAGCAGATGCTGGTGCGACTCCTTGCAAGCCTTCCGCCATGCCCAAAATCCACACAGCCAACAAAAGGAAAAGAGGAGAGAATGCTGACTTACTCTCAGCTTGTCCGACGAAGTCAGGGAAAAGAACAGAGCCGGAACAAAACTGAGTCCTCAGGAAAGTGTTTAATGAAAGCAAACGGCGTACAACGAACCAAAAGGAAGTGAAGTCAGCGTTGGCTGCTACCCGCAACCAACGCCGCTAAATACCCCACCACCACATACGCCCAAACGCCACACGCCCACGTCCGCCCAGACCATATGACCGCCCCGCCCTTCCCCGGCAACGCCCTCCCGTCTGCCAGGTGAGTTCCCGTCAACTCCGGAGACCACTGCCTCATGGCCCGCCGTCTCCCCGCGCCACGCCCATTCCCCACCCGTGCGCAGCTCCCAGCTGACCCCCGTCCACCTTTGCCCCGCCCACTCCCTTGCCGCCACCACGTCCCTAGCCACCATGCCCCCAGCGACCGCGTCCCCGGCCACCGCGTCCTCAGCCACCGTGTTCTTGGCCATGCTCCGTCTGCTCTGAGGCACTTCCCAGCCAGTCCAGAATGGCTGTGGTCCTTGATCCGCACTGCGTCCAGGCGCGTTGCGGCACAGACGGGCCCGGTGCTGGATGACGCCGCCGCGGAGCCCCCCGGTACCGGGTGAGGCTCGGCAGCGACGTTCTGCGCATGCGCGCGCTGCCCAGCTGGCCGGGAGGCTCCGGGTCGGCGGTGGAGGGTGTCAGGCGGCGGCCGGCGCGAGGAAGGCGTGCTCACGTCGCTCCGAGGTGAGCCTGGGTCCGGGGCGGGCTGGGAGGCAGAGGGTGGCTCCTGCAGCGTGGAAAGCCCCGCTGACTGTCGAGCCCATAGGGCGCGACACTGATATTAGAAAACAGTGATTTAAAAGATAGTTTCCTTACCACAAATTCACTGTTCAGTCCAAAGGGCTTTTATACAATATGCCATGAATATATGGATGCTTTGCACTTAATCCCTTCTGGTGCCATCTTTTGGAGAAAGCCCTCTTTTCTACCCATAAGTGTTCTCTACACTGTCTGAGAGACAGGGGTTCCAGGATTTTTTTCCCTGCAGCCTGAAAAAGTTTGAAAACCCTTACTCTTCTGCAGCTGGAACGGCAAATGAGTCAACTTCTTTGGAACCACAGCAAGATACTGGTTTTCTTTATCCTTTCTCTCAAGCTCTCATTAGAACTTGAGTTACAAAAGCCTAAAACATATTTTAGCCTTGACTTGATATCCAGGGACATATATGCTTTGTGTGTGGCCTATCCTGAACCTCTTGGGGAGAGACTTTATATGGAAACTAAAAAATTTTTGGAAAATCATGTACGCCATTTGCACAAGGTAACTATGGAATGGATAAAAACAAAGTTAATGCTGAATGTCAGAATTAAGAAGCGTGCATATATTAAGTAGAGAGCAATTATAGTCTCCTGGAAGAAAACAGTTATTTGTTTTTATTTTCTGAAATATGATATAGGAGTGTTAAATACATATGGCTTCTCCCAATTATTTGAAATAGTTTATAGAGTTTAATTTATTATGCATTGAGTTTCTTTTTAACATTTCAAATTCATGAATAGTAAAATAATTTTTTTCTTTATATTTTTTCCCACAGGCAATCTTGGACTCTGAAGAAAAAGTACTGGTAATGTATCATAGAAACTGGGATGAATACAGTAAAGGGGCAGACTATATGGATTGTTTATATAGGTAAATGCAGTTTGAACTTATTATGGAATTTGGAAATGTGATTAATCTTAACTGTTATAGTGTTTGGGTCCAGTGAGCACATTTGCAGTTTTGACACTTGCTGTGAACATGCTTACCAAATTTTCAATGGTAGAGCCTTGTAAAGGTACTGTCAGAACCCCTTCAAAATCATATTTTCGGGGGTCTGCCATTCTGATGGGAGGGGGGAGGTTTCACTCTAGTGGGAGGGGTGCTCATGGATGTATTTGCTTTGTTCTCTCTACCATTGATGTATCGCTTTGGGTGTGAAGAGAGGGAGGAATGTGCCAGGAGTCATCTGCCTTATCTCCGAGCCATTGTAAAAAGAAGACACAGCGCCTGGGAACCATCCCATATTGTTCTGGTTCCCATAACAATTTCACACCTGTGGATTGGCTGGAGACGTGCTGGACAGTTGGACATTGGGGAGGCGTGTTCACATGCAGCGGCACGGCGCGTTCACACACAGCGGCTTTGAGCTCCCGGTACTGGTGTGTGGTGATTGGATTAATGTGTGTATGGATGAATGTGCACAGTGTAGTGAAAGGGGCTAAAATAGCCTACACACGTATAGAGCTGTTAAACATCGGGCTTGCAATGCAATCTGGAATTACTAGTGATTTTCAGCAGTCACATAACATACCGGACTGCATAATGAGGCCTCCAGGATCTCCATGGATTGTCTTCGGGCTGGGGAGGAGACGACGCAAGTGAAAGAGAAAGGAGTGAAAGCAAAAACGTGGCTGCAGAGCTGGGATTCTGATACGACTTCAAACGCAGCCTTTTAGACCAGCATTGCCGAGTCTTTTTCTGAGCAATGCCAGATCCCTCGTCCATAAAATTGATGAATTACAGCTGCAGTTGGCAGCAAGCA
The DNA here is from genome assembly GCA_024449315.1 of Daboia siamensis. NCBI lineage: Eukaryota > Metazoa > Chordata > Lepidosauria > Squamata > Viperidae > Daboia > Daboia siamensis. The sequence goes on along the minus strand of JAKJMR010017355.1, from coordinate 103,106 downwards.
GGCTTCTCCGTGAATGTTGTGTGATGGTTGTCACGGAGACCTGGCTACATCCAGAGATATCGAATGCAGCAGTGGAGCTGACAAGCCGAGTCATTCACCGCTCTGACAGAGATAAAGGCTCCGGTAAGAGCAAAGGAGGAGGACTCTGTGTGTATATACACTGTGAATGGTGTGTCAACAGCAGATTGGTTTACACGTATTGCTCCCCAGATGTGGAACTGATGACTGCTATATGTAGGCCTTTCTATCTTTTATCTTTTATGGTTTTATGGTTATTTTAATGTTTGTATTTACTGTTTTTAGTTGGGCATATGTTTAATTTACTTTTAACTTTTGTACTTTTGTATTTTTATATATTTGCCCTGTTCACCGCCCTGAGTCCTTCGGGAGAAGGGCGGTATACAAATAAAATTATTATTATTATTATCTACCTAGAGATAGAAAGGCCTACGTATGTGGTAATTATTACAGCTGTTTATGTTCCACCTGATGCCAATGTCAGCATGGCACTTTCCAAGCTGTCTGACGTCATCACCAGGCAGCAGCAAACTCACCCAGAGGGCGCTCTTGTCATGGTTGGGGACTTCAATCAAGCTTGTCTGAAGACAGTTCTCCCCAAGTTTGTACAATATGTGCAAGTTTCCACCAGAGGGAAGAACACTTTTGTTGTTGGTAGTTGCGAAGTCGTGTCCGACCCATCGCGACCCCATGGACAATGTTCCTCCAGGCCTTCCTGTCCTCTACCATCTTCTGGAGTCCATTTAGGCTCACGCCTACTGCTTCAGTGACTCCATCCAGCCACCTCATTCTCTGTCGTCCCCTTCTTCTCTTGCCCTCCACCTTTCCCAGCATGAGGCTCTTCTCCAGTGAGTCCTTCCTTCTCATCAGGTGGCTAAAGAATTTGAGTTTTAGCTTCAGGATCTGGCCTTCTAAAGAGCAGTCAGGGTTGATCTCCTCTAGGACTGACCGGTTTGATCACCTTGCAGTCCAAGGGACTCGCAGGAGTCTTCTCCAGCACCAGAGTTCAAAGGCTTCAATTCTTTGGCGCTCAGCCTTTCTTATGGTCCAGCTTTCACTGCCATACATTGCAACTGGGAAGACCATAGCCTTGACTATACGCACTTTTGTTGACAGGGTGATGTCTCTGCTTTTTAGTGTGCTGTCTAGATTTGCCATGGCTTTCCTCCCGAGGAGCAAGCGTCTTTTAATTTCTTGGCTACAGTCCCCATCTGCAATGATCTTGGAGCCCAGGAAAATAAAATCTGTCACTACCTCCATTTCTTCCCCATCTATTTGCCAGGAATTGAGAGGGCCAGATGCCATGATCTTGGTTTTCTTAATGTTTAGTTTCAACCCAAGTTTTGCACTCTCCTTCTTCACTCGCAACAAGAGGCACTTTAGTTCTTCTTCACTTTCTGCCATTAGAGTGGTATCATCTGCATATCTTAGGTTGTTGATATTTCTTCCGGCAATCTTAATTCCAACTTTTGATTCATCTAGCCCTGCCTTTCTCATGATGTGCTCTGCATATATTTCCCAATTTTGAACCAATCAGTGGTTCCGTGTCCAGTTCTCACTGTTGCTTCTTGGCCCGCATATAGATTTCTCAAGAGGCAAATAAGATGGTCTGGTATGCCCATCTCTTTAAGGACTTGCCACAGTTTGTTATGATCCACACAATCAAAGGCTTTAGCATAGTCAATGAAGCAGAAGTAGATGTTTTTCTGGAACTCTCTAGCTTTCTCCATGATCCAGCGTATGTTAGCAATTTGATCTCTAGTTCCTCTGCCTTTTCGAAATCCTGCCTGTACTTCTGGTAGTTCTCGATCCACATACTGCTGGAGTCTAGCTTGTAGAATTTTAAGCATAACTTTACTAGCATGAGAAATGAGTGCAATGGTGCAATAGTTTGAACATTCTTTGGCACTGCCTTTCTTTGGAATTGGAATGTAAACTGATCTTTTCCAATGCTGTGGCCACTGTTGAGTTTTCCAAATTTGCTGGCAAATTGAGTGTAGCACTTTTACTGCATCGTCTTTTAAGATTTTGAATAGCTCAGCTGGAATACTGTCACCTCCACTAGCTTTGTTGTTGCTCAGCTTTTCTAAGGCCCACTTCACTTCACATTCTAGGATGTCTGGCTCGAGGTCAGTGACCACTTCATTGTAGTTATCAGGGACGTTAAGCTCATTCTTGTATAGTTCTTCTGTGTAATTTTGCCACCTCTTCTTAACCTCTTCTGCCTCTGTTAGGTCCCTGCCATTTTGGTCCTTTATCATGCCCATTTTTGCATGAAACTTTCCTTTCATCTCTCCAATTTTCTTGAAAAGATCTCTGGTCCTCCCTATTCTATTGTTTTCTTCTATTTCTTTGCACTGTTCATTTAAGAAGGCATTCTTATCTCTTCTAGCTATTCTTTGGAATTCTGCATTTAATTGGGCATATCTTTCTTTTTCTCCCTTGCCTTTCGCTTCCCTCCTTTCCTCAGCTATTTGCAAAGCTTCCTCAGACAGCCATTTTGCTTTCTTGCATTTCTTTTTCTTTGGGATGGTTTTGGTTGCTACCTGTTGTACAATGTTGTGAACCTCTGTCCATAGTTCTTCAGGCACTCTGTCTATCAGATCTAATTCCTTAAATCTATTTGTCACCTCTACTGTATATTGAACAGGGATATGATTTAATTCATACCTGACTGGCCTAGTGCTTTTCCCTACTTTCTTTAATTTAAGCCTAAACTTTGCAACAAGAAGCTCATGGTCTGAGCCACAGTCAGCTCCTGGTCTTGTTTTTACTGACTGTATAGAGCTTCTCCATCTTTGGCTGTAGAGCATATAGTCAGTCTGATTTCTGTGTTGACCATCTGGTGATGTCCATGTGTAAAGCCGTCTCTTGGGTTGTTGGAAAAGAGTGTTTGCTATGACCATCGTATTCTCTTGACAAAATTCTATCAGCCTGTGCCCTGCTTCATTTTGTACTCCAAGGCCAAACTTGCCTGTTATTCCAGTTATCTTTTGGCTTCCTACTTTAGCATTCTAATCCCCCATGATGATAAGGACATCGTTTTTGGGTGTTAGTTCTATAAGGTGCTGTAGGGCTTCATAGAACCGGTCAATTTCATCCTCTTCAGCACTGGTGGTTGGGGCATAGACTTGGACTACTGTGATATTGAATGGTTTGCCTTGGATTCGAACTGAGATCATTCTGTCATTTTGGGGATTGTATCCCAGTATTGCTTTTCCTACTCTTTTATTGACTATGAAGGCTACTCCATTTCTTCTGAGGGATTTTTGCCCACAGTAGTATACCTGATGGTCATCTGAATTAAATTCATCCATTCCTGTCCATTTTAGTTCACTGATTCCTAAGATGTCGATGTTCAGTCTTGTCATCTCTTGTTTGACCACGTCCAGCTTTCCTTGATTCATGGATCTTACATTCCAGGTTCCTATGGAGAAAACATCTTTACAGCATCGGACTTTCCTTTCACCACCAGACACATCCACAGCTGAGCGTCCTTTCGGCTTTGGCCCAGTCGCTTCACTCTTTCTGGCGCTACTAGTACTAGCCCTCTGCTCTTCCCCAGTAGCATATTGGATGCCTTCCGACCTGAGGGGCTCATCTTCCAGCGTCATATCGTTTTGCCTTTTGGTACTGTCCATAGGGTTTTCATGGCAAAGATACTGGGGTGGTTTGCCATTTCCTTCTCCAGTGGATTACATTTTGTCAGAACTCTCTGCTATGACCTTTCCGTCTTGGGTGGCCCTGCACGGCATAGCTCATAGCTTCATTGAATTACGCAAGCCCCTTCGCCACGACAAGGCAGTAATCCACTTTAGGCCACGTGTATTCCAATCTGAAACAGGCATACAGAGCTTTCCCTCTCCCCCACCTGGGTACATCTGACCATCTTTCACTCCTGTTGTGCCCAAAGTATGTCTCTCTCAGGAAAAGAACTCAGGCAGTCACAAAAAGGGTCAAAACCTGGCCAGTGGGTGCTCTTAGCCAGTTGCAGGACTGCTTTGAAACCACTGACTGGAGTGTATTCGAAGAACAAGAAAATGGCGGCTAAATCTTCCAAACTTATTAGAAGTGCGGGGGCTTCCCCGCTGCAGCAGTCTTCGTTGCAAGCTTTAGTGCCCCCTGCACCTTCACCTTCGCCTGCTCTGACAGTTAAAGTTTTGCAAGATGCTTTGGAAAAGCATTCACAGCAAATAGCTGAGATTATAGATGAAAAGCTGGATGAGAAGTTAACAGAAAAACTAGTTGAAGTTATGGATGAAAAGCTGGATGAGAAGTTAACAGAAATAAGGGCGGACATCTTGCTTGCATTTCAAGGCATGGCAATATGTATCGAACGCTTGGATGAAAGAGTGGAAGATCTCAGCCAAAATAATATTAAATTAGATGCAAAGATGTTAGAGACTGAGAATGTGGTGGATAAAATTGATAGTGATTTGATATTGGTGCAGTACCATGAGATGGAGTTTGCTGTTAGAATCAGAGGTCTGAAAGAGAATCCTAAAGAAGATCTGAAGAAAATAGTCTCTGAGGCTCTGGAAGAGGTGCTGGGACGGCCAGCAGATGGAACTGCGGGAGACATAGATAAAATCTTTCGTGTCAATTCGTGGATTGCAAGACAAAGGAAATTACCTAGAGATGTGGTTGTTTATTTTACAAAGAGAGCAATTAGGAATGAAGTTATTCAAGCTTCTTACAATACTAAGCTTGTAATTGCAGAGCAAGAAGTTCTGGTTTTAAAAGAGATCCCTCCAAAAATTTTAAGGAGAAGAAAGGAGTTTGCTTTTCTAGCACAAGAACTCAAGCGATGTGATATCAAGTTTAGATGGGAGATCCCAGTGGGCATGGTGGTGATGCATGAAGGCATGAGACATCGTCTTATTACAGTGATACAAGCACGTGATTTTTATAGTAATGTTTTAAAAGCAACCCCCATACCACTTTTGGAATCTACAAAGAAGAATGGTGAGGGAAAGCCTCAAGGTGCTGAAGGAACAACACAGACAGATGAGAAAGCTACAGGAGTGGATCAAATTTCAGCATTATCGGAAGAAGCAAGAGACCAGAGGATTATGTGTGCTGCTTTGAGACGAATGAGACGTGAGCAAGAACAGGACCAGCAGAAAGTTGTGGAACCTCCAAAGCATACCTATAGCGAAGCTGTGGGAGGGGCGCGGCCTAAGAATGTTAAGGGGATCCTGGAAGACGGGCTCCAAAAGCTTCAGGTCGCTAAAGATGGCGACTAAGTTACTAACTTGGAATGTCAAATGTTAAATTCACCACAGAAGAGAAAGAAAATTTTTCAATATTTAAAACAATTTAAGACTGATGTTATTTGCTTACAAGAAACACATATTAGAGTTATGGACCAAAAGTATTTATTAAATTCAAGATTGGGCACACAATTTATTGCTTCTGCAATGAATAAGAAAAATGGAGTGGTTATTTATGTCAAGAATACTATTACAGCGGAGTTAATTGAAGCAGATAAACAAGGAAGATACGTTATAGTAGATTTGTTAATAGAAGGCAAAAAAATGCTTTTGGTTGGATTATATGCTCCTAATCAACAACAAGCTGACTTTTATAGTTTATTACACAGCAAGATTACTCAATTGGATTATAAATCTTTTATTTTTATGGGAGACTGGAATGGTGTTTTGAATGTACAAATGGACAAGAGTGGCTCTTTTAGAAGTACTCCAAGTCATGCTAAATTGCCTAAGTCCTTTTTTGAGATGATGGATGATTTGGAGCTGCGAGATATTTGGAGAGAAAGAAATCTACAAGAAAAGGATTATACCTTTTTTTCTGATAGACATCAATCTTTTTCTAGGATTGATTTTATATTAATCACTAATGATTTTTTTTCTAGGATTAAGAAGATAAAGATTTGTCCAAGAACTATGTCTGATCATAGTCCAATCTGGTTAGAGATTGATAAGGACAACAGAGATAGGCGTTCCTGGCGTTTAAATGAGAACCTGTTTAGAAATCAGGAAAATGTGGAAGAATGTAAAAAACAGATGAAGGTTTTTTTTGAAATTAATATGTATAAGGGTACTTCTATGGAAATGGTTTGGGATGCTAGTAAGGCGTACATGAGAGGTGTGTTAATATATCTGAATAATAAATATAGACGTAATTTGGAATTTAGGAGGAAAGAATTAGAGAATGAGATTAGGGAAAAAGAAAAGGCCTTAATTTTGATTCTATCGGATGTGAAGATTAAAGAGGTTATTAATTTATTAAGGGGACAATTTGATAAGTTGATGGCTGATCAGGTGGCAACTAATTTACGGTTTGCTAGACATAATACTTTTTGTAATGCCAATAAACCAGGCAGATGGTTAGCTTATATGCTAAGGAAGAAGCAAAGGGCTTCTAATATAGACAAAATAGAATATAAGGGCAAGGTTGTGTATCAACAGAATCTTATTAAGGAAACCTTTGTTGATTTTTATTCTAAATTATATGTTAGAGATAAGATTAATGAAGCAGACATTGATGCATATTCGAGGAACGTCAGTATTCCGGTTCTTACGCAAGAACAAAAGGAAGAGATGAATCAACTGATAACTGAGGAAGAAATTCTTTTAGCAAT
>JAKJMR010017355.1:72122-90710 GCA_024449315.1 Daboia siamensis | reverse complement strand
AAATCTTTTATTTTTATGGGAGACTGGAATGGTGTTTTGAATGTACAAATGGACAAGAGTGGCTCTTTTAGAAGTACTCCAAGTCATGCTAAATTGCCTAAGTCCTTTTTTGAGATGATGGATGATTTGGAGCTGCGAGATATTTGGAGAGAAAGAAATCTACAAGAAAAGGATTATACCTTTTTTTCTGATAGACATCAATCTTTTTCTAGGATTGATTTTATATTAATCACTAATGATTTTTTTTCTAGGATTAAGAAGATAAAGATTTGTCCAAGAACTATGTCTGATCATAGTCCAATCTGGTTAGAGATTGATAAGGACAACAGAGATAGGCGTTCCTGGCGTTTAAATGAGAACCTGTTTAGAAATCAGGAAAATGTGGAAGAATGTAAAAAACAGATGAAGGTTTTTTTTGAAATTAATATGTATAAGGGTACTTCTATGGAAATGGTTTGGGATGCTAGTAAGGCGTACATGAGAGGTGTGTTAATATATCTGAATAATAAATATAGACGTAATTTGGAATTTAGGAGGAAAGAATTAGAGAATGAGATTAGGGAAAAAGAAAAGGCCTTAATTTTGATTCTATCGGATGTGAAGATTAAAGAGGTTATTAATTTATTAAGGGGACAATTTGATAAGTTGATGGCTGATCAGGTGGCAACTAATTTACGGTTTGCTAGACATAATACTTTTTGTAATGCCAATAAACCAGGCAGATGGTTAGCTTATATGCTAAGGAAGAAGCAAAGGGCTTCTAATATAGACAAAATAGAATATAAGGGCAAGGTTGTGTATCAACAGAATCTTATTAAGGAAACCTTTGTTGATTTTTATTCTAAATTATATGTTAGAGATAAGATTAATGAAGCAGACATTGATGCATATTCGAGGAACGTCAGTATTCCGGTTCTTACGCAAGAACAAAAGGAAGAGATGAATCAACTGATAACTGAGGAAGAAATTCTTTTAGCAATTAAACAATTGAAAGTGGGTAAAGCGCCAGGTACGGATGGTTTGACTGCTGTGTATTATAAAAATCTACAGTCTGAGATGATAAAGCCATTAAGGGAATTGTTTCAGACAATTCAAAGGGGAGGAGGGGTGCCTCCATCTTGGAAAACTGCTTTTATTTCTTTGATTCCAAAGGAAGATCAGGATGTCACTCAAGCAAGAAACTATAGACCAATATCACTTTTGAATACGGACTACAAGATATTTGCTAAGGTTTTAGCTAACAGACTGGTGAGGGTACTGCAACAGGTAATTCATGGTGATCAAACTGGGTTTATAAGTGGTAGACAAATGAAAAATAATGTGAGGCATATAGTTGACTTGTTGGAATTTTTGGAAAGAAACAACCAGATCCCTGCAGCACTGATTTTTCTGGATGCTGAAAAAGCTTTTGATCAACTGGATTGGCAATTCTTGATGAAAGTATTAGATAAAATGAATTTTGGGGATAAATTTTTACAACCAATTAGGGCATTATATCAAAAGCAAACAGCCCGAATAATAGTGAATAATAGTCTGACCGAAGTATGCAATATTGAAAAGGGCACAAGGCAGGGGTGCCCGTTATCACCTTTATTATTTGTTTTAACACTGGAGATATTATTGATTAAAATACGGAATTCGGAAAAAATTAAGGGAATTCAAATAAGAGATCAGGATTATAGATTGAGGGCGTTTACAGACGATCTGGTTGTTACGGTGACACAGCCAGAAAATTCTGTTGTGGAACTGATGGAGTTGATAATGCAATATGGGAAAGTTTCTGGATTTAAGGTCAATATACAAAAAACTAAAATGTTGTCTAAAAACATGACAGTATTACAAAAGGCTGTTTTAGAAAGGTTAACTGGATTTGAAATTGTTGAAAGGGTTAAATATTTGGGGGTATATCTGACACCCTCAAATGTAAAGTTATATAAAAATAATTGTGAAAAGCTATGGGATAAAGTTCAAAAAGAATTGGACAGTTGGGAAAAATTACAATTGTCATTACTGGGAAGAATTGCAGCAGTGAAAATGAATGTTTTGCCAAAATTTTTATTTTTGTTTCAAATGATACCCATTCTTAAAAAGGATTCAAACTTGGAGGAATGGCAAAAGGGTATTAATAAATTTGTCTGGGCAGGGAAAAGGCCACGGGTTAAATTCAAGATTATGCAGGATATTCGTGAAAGAGGTGGTCTTAAAATGCCCAATTTTAAATTATATTATGAAGCTGCTGCATTATTTATTTATTTATTTATTTTTATTACATTTATATCCCGCCCTTCTCCGAAGACTCAGGGCGGCTTACAAGCTTAGCAGTAGCCTTCATTCTATGTATATGCCTGCTTGTTAGGGCTTTCACACACACCCCAAGCGGCATTATTACAAAGTCAGCTTATTGCCCCCAACAATCTGGGTCCTCATTTTACCTACCTCGGAAGGATGGAAGGCTGAGTCAACCTTGAGCCTGGTGGGATGCGAACCTGCACTAATTGCAGGCAGCTGGTGTTACTTAAGGAGGCATTAGCCCTCTGCTCCACCAAGGCCCAATTATCAGCGATAAGCAATTGGATTAACTTAACACAAGGGAGATTATTAAATCTTGAAGGTCATGATTTGTTATTTGGTTGGCATGCATACTTATTGTATGATAAGAAGGTAGATAATGTGTTTAAGGTGCATATTTTAAGACATGCTTTGTTGCGAGTTTGGAAAAAGTATAGATATAAGCTAAATTATAAGATACCTTTATGGGCAATACCGAAACACGCAATAGAGAACATAAATGTTGGGTTCAAACATGATGTGACTACATATAAGGAAATCTTAAGTTTGGAGAGGAATGTATGGTGTTTGAAGCCGTATAACTTTTTACGAGGAGAAAAGATTGTTCAAACCTGGTTTCAGTATGGGCAATTACAGGCCAGGTGGAAAGAAGATCAGAAAATTGGTTTTTTAATGAATGATGAAAATCTGGTAAAGCAAATTAGAAATCAGGGTCCAGCACATATCAAACGGATATATCTTGCATTGATAGAAATTGATTCAGAAACAGAAATTGTTAAAGATTGTATGATAAAGTGGGCGCAGAATATTCAGGAAGTTATTACAATGGATATTTGGGAAAAGATTTGGGTGAGAAACGTAAAATTTACACAAGCTCAAAATTTAAGAGAGAACTTTTATAAAATGTTTTATAGGTGGCATTTAGATCCCAAAAAGTTAGCAAGCATGTATCCGAATTACCAGCCTAAATGTTGGAGGTGTGGTGGCGAAGACGCAACGTACTTTCACATATGGTGGACCTGTAAAAAGGTTAAAGCATTTTGGATTAAAATCTGGTGGAATATGCAGAAGATATTTAAGAAAAGGATAAAGTTTTGTCCGCAATTGTTTTTACTAGGCATTATTACTGATACTACTGTTGTGGACATTAAGCTGATGTTGAACTTAATTACGGCAGCAAGACTTTTAATAGGGCAATACTGGAAGAAGGAAGAACTGCCGACTATAGAGGAATGGACTTTAAAAGTTTCTAACCTGGCGGAAATGGCAAAGATTTCAGCGTATCTGAAAGACCATTCGCAACAACGATATATTGTGGAGTGGAAAAAATGGATTGATTACATCTAGAATAAATATGGGACTAAAAAGTTTCATTTAGCATTTGAATAAGTATTGATGGGACATTTATTGCTTGTAGTCATTTTATAAGAGCTAAAATACGATAGATCTAATAGTTTATTGTTAGCATATGGTAGTTTATGATTGTTTTTTACTTTTATACCTTGTATTTAGCTCTGGGAAGTTGGGGAGGGGGGAAGGGGAGGGGGGGAGGACGGGGTTGGGTTGGGAAGGGAGGGAGGCAGTGGGGAGGGGTTGTTTTGTTAAAGATAAAATGTATTGAAAAACTTTTCAATAAAAAAAAAGTTTCCACCAGAGGGAAGAACACTTTAGGCCACGTGTATTCCAATATGAAACAGGCATACAGAGCTTTCCTTCTCCCCCACCTGGGTACATCTGACCATCTTTCACTCCTGTTGTGCCCAAAGTATGTCTCTCTCAGGAAAAGAACTCAGGCAGTCACAAAAAGGGTCAAAACCTGGCCAGTGGGTGCTCTCAGCCAGTTGCAGGACTGCTTTGAAACCACTGACTGGAGTGTATTCGAAGAACAAGATCTAAATGCATATACAGATGCCGTACTCTCTTATATTAGAACATGCACTGATAGTGTAACAACAGATAAGTGCATTAGAGTTTACGGGAACTGTAAACCCTGGATGACTGCAGAGATCCGAACACTCCTGAGAGCCCGGGATTCTGCCTTTAAGGCAGGGGACAGGGGACATACAGAGAGGCCAGGGCAAATCTCAGAAGAGGTATTAGGATGGCGAAACAACAATATAAACACAAGGTGGAGAACCACTTAGCAGACAACGATCTGAGGCAAGTATGGCAGGGACTGCAGCAATTAACCAACTACAAGGGCAGTACGAGGAGCATGGTTAACACCGACGCCTCCTTGGCTGAGGAGCTGAATATCTTCTTCGCTCACTACGAGGTAAAAAGACCAGACCCCGTAGCCTCTGCTGGCCGGCCTTCTGATTCTCAGCCACTCACCCTGTGTGAACACCAAGTGAGAGCTGTATTGAAGGCTGTGAATCCCAGCACACCCACAGGCCCAGATGGGGTGCTGGGGATAGTGGTTAGGAATTGTGCCGACCAATTAGCAGGGGTCCTGACAAGGATTTTTAACATCTCCTTGCAAACGGCATGTGTACCATCATGCTTGAAAGCAGCCACCATTGTCCCGGTCCCCAAGAAAACCGCAGTTGAGTGCCTGAATGACTACAGACCTATTGCATTAACGTCTGTAGTCATGAAATGCTTCGGAAGATTGGTTCTCCAACATCTCAGGACATGCCTCCCACTGGATTTTGATAAACATCAAATACCTATTTCCTATAGGGGAAATAGGTCGACAGACGATGCCATAGCTACTGCTTTACACTCTGTAGCAAGTCATCTCGAGAAACCTGGAAGTTATGTCAGGATGCTTTTTATTGACTATAGCTCAGCTTTTAACACCATTTTGCCGAGCATTCTCATCGAGAAGCTGACTGACTTGAAATTCTCCCCTGCCATCTGTGATTGGATTCAAGAGTTTCTCAGGGACTGGTGAGGGTCAGGTCTGCTTTGTTCACCCCCCGAAGCTTTGCACCGGCTCGCCACAGGGCTGTGTGCTTAGCCCCTACCTGTACTCTTTATACACATATGACTGTGTATCATCTGACCCATCCACTGCGATAATTAAGTTCGCAGATGATACAACTGTGGTGGGTCTCATTACAGGTGGGGATGAGACAGCATACAGAGGGCGGAGGTGTTCTTTTCCAGCCTACTACCGGCCCTGCAGAAATGTCAGGGACAACCCCTTTTCAAAAGTCAATAGGCTGGAAGTAAGCCCGCCAAATTTATTTACACAAAACAGATCCAAAACAGAGCAAACAGCAAAACATGACTAAATCAGAAGCTGTTCAAACGGTTGCCTTCAGCAACCAGCACCTCCCACACATTCCCCTTTTAAACAGTTTCAAGGCGTGGCTTCTCTTTGCCTCCTCCTGAGGTGCCCCATTGCCTTCCTTTGTTTACTCCTGCTTGTCTGCCTCCTGCTTCGGGCGTCCTTGAACAAGGCCAGCTGTGGGTTGTCTTCGTCCAAGCTGTCAGGCTCACACAGCTGGGTCTGAGGAGGAACCAGATGGGAGGGGCCTGGCTGAGAGCTCTGCGATGCCTCAGAACTGTCCTCTGCAGGCTCTCCAATCCCCTCCTCCTCCTCCTCAGAATTGTCCGATTCAACTGCCGAACCCACAGGCTGACACTGAATCACAACAGGAGGTACAAAAACTATCCATATGGTGTAGTAACAACTTGCACCTGAACATCGGCAAGACGAAAGAAATGGTGCTAGACTTCCGGAGAAAAAAGGAACCTGCCCCACTTTACATCGGGGAGGACTGTGTGGAGAGAGTTTCCTCCTTTAAATTTCTGGGAGTCTACCTCTGTGAAGATCTGACCTGGAAAGTTAATACAACCCAGGTGGCTAGAAAGGCCCAACAGAGGCTTCACTTTCTCAGGGTCTTGGGGAAGAACAGGGTAGAACAATGGCTAATGACCCTCTTTTACCGGTCTACTATAGAGAGCGTCCTCTCGTATGGTATTGTGGTTTGGTATGCTGGTCTGACAGCCGCGGATAGGAAAGTATTACAGAGGGTGGTGAGTACAGCACAAGACATTGTGGGCTGTCCCCTGATACCACTGGATGACATCGCCAGGGCTCGTTGCCTTGGAAGAGTGAGGAAAATTCTCAGGGATGACTCACACCCTGGACGGTATCTCTTTACTCTCCTACCATTGGGTAGGAGATATAGGAGTATAGCCAGCTGCACCAACAGGCTGAAAAACAGCTTCTATCCATGGGCTGTTAGGCTTTTGAATGAGAAATAACTTTTGTGAACTTTTGTGAATTTTATGCAGAATTGACTTGGGAGACTGGTGTGTGGTGTAGTTGGTTCACATGGTGTAGTAAGATGGAGGGTTTGTTGTCACTGTGTGTTGGGGGATGGGAGCACAAAGGGAGGCTCAGCTAATCTCAATGTACACATAGTTGTACTTTGACAATAAAGGTTCATTTGATTTCAAATGTTTGTGAAGGGAAACTTTAATGTAACAGTTTATGTGGGAATCCCTGAGATCTTGCTTTGCCTTTCTGCTTTCATTGACTCTCAATAAAAGTTCCTGTTTGAATCAATGCCTTTTTCAAGAGTTCTGGTTTCTTGGGAGTACTAGCTGAGGCAGGACCTTACATTAAGCAAGATCTGCAAAGTGGTCAACCTGGAGAGGTGTCCGCCCTACCATGGGGACTGTGCCCACCTTGTTGCTCCATGGCAGCGAGCAGGATAAGTCCAAGTGCTGGGAAGAGTCTGCCACCAAGACTCACCCTGAAGAGAGTCCCTCTGAATGGATGGGGGAGACAGCTGCCATGGAAGAATCCATGAGACCGAGGTTGTTGTTTGGCGCGGGGAAAAGAGAGGATTGGGACAGAAGATCCCAACATGTAACCTTCACCTGGGGAGCTGGAAATGTGAGTTGGAACTGCTCTATGACAAGGAGGAGACCGAGGGGGAGCAGGACCCTGGCGACCAGATCCTGAAGCTGGCAATGCACTTCATGGTGGAAGCGTTTCAGGACCTGAAAGTCCGAGCGATGCAGGGGGAGAGTGTCAACGTCCTTACCGATCCCTGGTCTCTTCAACCAGAACACAGAATAACAGGTGACTGGCAAACAGGAACGTTGCAACAGATGCTTTAATGATTCGCAAACAAAGTCAGTGCTGGGAGTGGTTTGCTCCCAGCACATTAAATACCTTCCCCGCCCGCGGCTCCACCCCTCCCCTCACATCAGGCCAGCATCCAGTGTTCATTTGTAAAAGCAACCGGATTTCCCTCCTGCCTGCCTTCCTGACACCAGTGCTTGGCGTTGGTCCATGGAGCATTGGAGTTGCCTCTGGCCCGGTAAGTCTCCCTGCTCTGCAGAAACCATTCTGTGTGTTCAGCTGATCGGCGGGCTGGTAGACCTCCCAGCTACCCGGCTGTATCACAGCCATGCAGAACCGTCCTAGGCTGGTCAGGTGCTCGGCAGTGTCAAGAGGTGGCCCCGTTGGGCTCCCGGGGCTTGGTGCTGCGGCTGCGTGGAGGCCGTCCTGGACTGATCAGCTGTTCGGCGGCGGATCAGTTGCTTGGCAGTGAGACCAGGCCGCCGGGCCTCCCAGCTGCTCAGCGGTGGATCAGCTGCTCGGCGGTGGTGACACCAGGCCGCCAGACCTCCCAGCTGCTCAGCAGCATCGGGAGGCAGCCCCGTTGGTCTCCTGGGCTTGGTGGTGCTATGGTTGTGCTGTGTTCCCGCCCCATTGAATGTCGAGCCCACGGTGCTTGACAGAGAGGTGAGGAACAGCTCGAAGAAGCTACGGGAGGCAAGAGTGAGTTGGTGACTAGTGAAGGTGCAGCGGGGGCAGCCAGTTCTATCGAGACAGTGGCAGCCACTTCAGACGCCCCTCAATGGGCTGGGCCCCTAGGAGTAAACGCTCCCCAAGCAGCCAGGGGAAGAGCCCTGCCACCAGAACCTGAACCAAAGCTGGTCCCTTTTGGGGTGAAGTTTGAGAGGGATCCCCAGCAATTTGGATTCTTATGTTCTCACCTACATGCAAGTCTATGGGAGGACCCTCCCCAGCGAGGAAGCTAGAGTCAGGGTCATCACTCTGGCCCTGGAAGGCACTGCAGCCCGTTGGATGGTGACCCTGCACAACTCCAATGCTCCAGAGCTCTGGAACTTCAATCGGTTCATGTTGGCCCTGAGGTGGCATTTTGAAGACCACCTAGCCCAGGGGTAGGCAACCTTGGCTCTTTTATGACTCATGGACTTCAACTCCCAGAATTCCTGAGTCAGCATAGTTGACTCAGGAATTCTGGGAGTTGAAGTCCATGAGTCATAAAAGAGCCAAGGTTGCCTACCCCTGACCTAGCCGATCGAAAGGCGTGAGACCACATAAAAACAGGCAAGTGCGCTACCCCGTAGCCGAATACATGGAGGCATTCCGAGACCTGGTGTGCCACCTCAACTGGCCTGAGGACATCCTGGTGAGCTATTTCCAGGACAGGCTCAACAACGACCTGTACAATGCCTGCATTGCCTGCAGAGCCCCAGTCTGCCTACATGACTCGTGCATCCTGGCCGAAGCAGCAGAAAACAACCAGAACCGCAATCCATACCAGTTGGGGAAAACTTGGAAGAGGTCTCCCCTGGAAAAGGAGAGGCAACCAAATCATGGCAGCTCAACCGTGCTCAACAGCCTGCTTAAAGTGTGGCAAAGAGGGCCATTGCACTTTGGAGTGCCACAGGAAAACCCCAGCAAAGAAGGAAGACCGATTGTCTGGAGGGAAGCCAGTGAGACCTATTCAATGCCTGAAGAACTCAGCCCTGAAAAGCGCCAGGGTCATGGAGTTCTGTCCAACCCAAAAACCAAGAGGGGGAACTCTGACCCCACAGGAGGACAAGCCAGGGACGCCTAAGAGCGACTACGATGATGACCCCTTGGTAAGTGAGCCAATCACACCAATCACATTGCCCATAAGACTGTTCATCTCGGGCAAGGAAGAAAGGGTGGCCCTAAACTCCCTAATAGACCCGGGCTGCAGCAGGTGCCTGATCAGCCGAACCTTAATAGGGAGACTGGGGGTCCGATTAAGGAGATTTAAAAAACCCATCGCATTTTGTCAGCTTGATGGGTCTGTCGCAGTGAGCGTCCCAGCTAGCTTCGCCACCAAATCCCTGGGCTTAACTTTAGGGAGCCACTATGAGACTCCTTAACATTCATAGTGCCTCCCGGAATGGAATGGCTCCTTGTCCTAGGATTGGCATGGTTGAAAAAGTGGAACCGAGGATAGATTGGCGGGAAGGGAGCTTGAAGTTCCCAAAGAAACAAAACAAAAAAAAACCCTAAGAAACCCCAAGGAGAAAAGGAAAGCTTGGACAGAGAAGCAGTGGCGAGAAGCGATGGGTTAAAAGGCATACCCAGGGAGTACCAAAACCTGGCTGAAGTATGCAGCGAAAGGGGCTCAGACAAACTCCCCCTCCACGCACCGGCCCATGCACTGTGCTATTGAAATTGTCCCCAGAGCCAAGCTCCCAAGATATATTCCATGACCCCTAGAGAACTAGACGAACTGCAGCAGTTTCTAGATAAAAATCTGGTTCGAGGTTTCATCCAGCTTGCGAGACCCTGAGTGGCAGCTCCGGTGCTATTACAGGAGAAGAAAGATGGGTCTCTTTGTCTCTGTGTGGACTATAGAGGTCTTAATGCAGTATGCATGGAAAATGTGTACCCGTTGCCCCTCATGAAGTACATGCTGGCCCACTTGTCCAAGGGAAAAGTGTTTTCTAAACTGGACTTACAGGAGGCTTATTACTGAGTCAGAATCAGAGAAGGGGACAAGTGAAAAACTGTGTTTAACTGCCCCCTTGGCTGTTTTCAATTCAAGGTGCTCCCCTTTGGATTACAAGGAGCCCCTGCAGTATTCATGCAGTTGATAAATGAGGTGCTACATGAGCACCTATATAAGGGAGTTTTGGTGTACCTGAATGATATATTAATTTACACCAAAACAAAGGCTGAACATGTGAAATTGGTCAGAGCAGTTTTAAACTCTGCGCAGCTATACTGTGTGCTAAGCTTTCGAAGTGTGAATTCCATAAAGATAAGATCCATTACTTAGGCTACCGAATATCACACAAGGGGGTGGAAATGGATCCAGAAAAGGTGCGCTCTGTCTTGGAATGGGAGGTCCCTCGCACCAGGAAGCAGTTACAAAGTTTCCTCGGCTTTGCTAATTTCTATAGGAAGTTCATCCCCTCATTCGCACAAATCACCCTTCCCATCATGAACTTACTGAGAACGAAGGTGGGGCAGGGATAGGCCAAAACCCAGACAGCCATTAAAGTGGACTATGGAATGCCAAGCCGCATCTGAGAAACTAAAAAGACTTTTTTCCAAACTTCTGGTTTGGTGTCATGATGAGACGGGCAAAAGAAATTGGGGCTCCAGTTTGCTAGCCTGATTTTGCTCTGTCTGGAGACCCCAAGGGGTCGGAAAGTTGCCACAGAGAAGTGACGAAGAGGAAGGGAAGCCTTGGGAGCTTGGAGCCGACAGCGGTCGGCCCAAACAAACCAAGGAACCTCTTCAAACAGACAGAAGAAAGGCTGCCTGTAAATGCACAGGCAGCCCAAGTCATAGACAACCAGGAAAAAAAGCAAAGAATTGCAGCATGCCATGGCATGCCGCCGAGCAGCTGATTGTCAACAACATGCTGAGATCTGGGTGAGACTGTTTCTTATTTCTCTTCCCTGTGGACTTAGAAATAAAAATCCCAATTGGATAAATTTCCAAAGCAAAGACCCTAGGAAGACTTGGGAAGAAGCGAGTTAAAAGCAGCAAAAATATTTGGGCTTCCAGTTCGCGCACGTGGACAGTCTGTCTCTTGCCGTCCGTTTCTTGTTTGGAGGACCCTGAAAAGGGTCAAAACTCGCCCTGGATGGGCGATTACCAAGAGGAGGACTTCCCTGCAATTGCGGAAGGGCGGCAGCCCTCCGCTGGAATCTGGGATCATCTCCTTTGGCCCGAACAAGAAGAGACCAGCCATAAAGATGCCTGATCACTAAGCCGCTCCCTGCCAAAAGCCAAAAGTAGTACCTAGCACTAAGAAGCAATCTGGAGGACCTGGCTGAGCTTTTACCTTTCCTATACCCTTAATCATCTTCCTTTGGGACTTTCCTGAAAATCTCCTTCCCCATTTTTTGAGAAAACGGCGAATATCTACTTTGGGAACAAATCTTAAAGCCTCAAAGTCACAAAAGAAATCCAATTAATGCAGCAAAGAATATAAGCAATTTCAGCTGTATTTACTAAAAAGCTTCTATTTGTTGCTGGGGACTCACTATCCTATTCTCTCTTTAAACTGTGAATTAAAGAAAAAAATTGGACTAATCCTACAAAAAGTTCTATATTAATTTGGAAAAAGAAAATGGAAAAAAAAACCTGTTACGTTGCATGTTATATGTTATTGATCACATCTTGTGGCGAAACCTGGTACAGCAAGTAAATTTCCTTTTTCTGTTGTGAGAGCTGACTGAACAATAGAGCTGTTCTTGAAGATGAGTGTGGGAACTCCTGGCACTGAATACAACTCTCCAGGAGGTGGAAAATTTTTGACTATTATTAAAACAGCCTCCGTGGAAGATTTAACTGTAAACAACAATGAAATGGATGAATACATCCCGCCACTTGATTATAAACTAATACTAGATACGATCTTGGCAATGACAGAGCAAATTAAAGCCAAGCTGCAAGAAAAATCTGACATTTTAAAGCCACCAAATCAAACTCTGACTGTAAATGAGGAAAAGATAACCCAAAACCAAATAGAAGAAGTGGAAACTAACACTAAAATAGGAGATTTCAAAGAACAACAAAAGCAACCTACAGAAAACCTTAAAGTCCAAACTTTAATAGCAACTACAAAACTTACAAGCCAAAAAGTAACAGCATCTGAAGAAAGCAACACCAAGAGTGAAGATACTAAAGGCCTTCAAGTACACTATATTGAGAATTCAATTAATCAAATGTCAAACATAATACCAGCTACTACTTTCTACCTAACCCAGACAGAATTGGAAGAACAAAAAGATTTGACTGATTTAATGACAATTATATCAACCACCAAAAACCGAACTACCAAAGCAAAAATACAATGGTTACAAAGGGGACATTTTCCTTGCAAAACTGACATTTGGATACTCTCCCTGGATTCAAATAAGGGGTCTAGGAAGAAAGGAAGATACATTTGAGAAATTAAAGATACCAAGAGCAAAGTATGATTGGCACAAAAGGAAGGCAAGGGTTAGATTTAAAAGACTGAACTTGTTTCTTTTTTGGGATTCCTAAAGATAGACTATAAAAATATCTTTTTATGGATTAAGGGGTATCCAGTGGCGTAGCGTGGGTTGTCAGCACCCGGGGCAAGACAAGTAATTTGCGCCCCTCCACAGTGGGCGGCGACCCGGCGGCTCGGATCGGATTCGCACAGCCAGCACTGCAGTGAGAGAGAGTGAGTGAGCCAGGCAGGGGCAGAGAGCTGCGAATGCGAGCGCGCCCCCCCAGATGTTGCGCCCGGTGCGGCCGGGCCCCCCTGCACCCCCTACGCTACGCCACTGGGGGTATCGCTGAAAATATTACTGATTTTACATTGAATTTTTAGATTTGTAAAGGAAATAAAACTCTGAACTATATTATGGAATTTGGAATGACATATCAAAAGATGGTATTTTAATAATTGATGTATGGTTAAGATGCCTTATAAGAATATTCAGTGGCTATTTTTGAACTATAGTATAGAATCTAGAATTTTATATATAAAAGATAGCATTTTAATAATTGTTGAACGGCTAAGGCAAAAAATATATTTTTAATAACTGGTGATTTGCTAAGATGAAAATTAGACTTTAATGGTAAAACATAAAAATGTTTTGTAATGAACAATATAAGTTTTGTAGACAAAGGAATTATTCTTTATTGAAATAGGGAATTGTGGGTTACCCAAAATTAAGCTTTTTTCTATATACTATAGGCCAGGGGTATCAAACTCAATTTCATTGAGGGCCGCATCAGCATTGCGGTTGCCCTCAAGGGGCTGGGTGGGTATGGCCAGGGTGGGTGTGGCCTACTGGGTGGGCATGGCTAGAGTGCGTATGACCTACTGGGTGGGCATGGCCAGCTCTACATCATTCGCATCAAGGGTGCCTATGGGGGCCTGGGCAGGAGTGGGACAGATCTGAGGTTCTCTGGCAGAAGGAGGGTCTCTGGGCCAGGGCCAACGCAGTGGCGGCCATTCCCTCACTGTTTCCAGGATGGCTTCGCGGGCCACATGAAACCACTTCGCGGGCCGGATCCGGGCCTTGTGTTTGACATGTCTGCTATAGGCTATTCTAGAATATCCTATTACAATTAGATAAAATTTAAAAACAGGATATTGATATGTATTAGTGAAAATATATTTTGAATTTTGTTGATTGACTAGGTTATAACTAGAAATATATTAACTTGCTTATTTTGACTATGTAATCAGTAAGGGAATTAGAGAAGGCATCTGTGTTGATGTAACCTGAGCTATTTACAAATGGCTATTTCTTATTTTAATTACCCAACCACCAATTTGTTTCACAAATACATGTACATGTAAATATTAAAAATCAATAAAACTTGTTAAAAAAAAAGCAGCAAAATTTTTTAAATGGGGGAACAAAATTAAAGTACAAAAGAATATATAAAAATGAAACTGGGACTGATTTAAAGAAAATTTGGCTAACCTTTACAATGGAAAATATTTTTTATTTAATTTCTGTGAGAAAGCATTTTAAAAAGAACTTTTTAAAACCTGTATATAGACAATAGAGTAAATAAGGACATCTAGTGGTGAGAGGAGATACTACAATAACACCAAAAGAATTGGAGAAGTTGCTGACCTTGAATTAACACCTGCTGTAAACAAAAAGAACTTTATGTGACTTTATGCTAGAAAAGACCTTCTACAATCATATATTTTGACCCTGGATATACAGGTGAAACTTGAAAAATTAGAATATCGTGCAAAAGTTCATTTATTACAGTAATGCAACTTAAAAGGGGAAACTAATATATGAGATAGACTGATTACATGCAAAGGAAGATAGTTCAAGCTGTGATTTGTCATAATTGTGATGATTATGGCGTACAGCTCATGAAAACCCCAAATCCACAATCTCAGAAAATTAGAATATTGTGAAAAGGGGCAATATTCTAGGCTCAAAGTGTCCCACTCTAATCAGCTAATTAAGCCATAACACCTGCAAAGTCTTCCTGAGCCTTTAAATGGTCTCTCAGTCTGGTTCAGTAGGAATCACAATCATGGGGAAGACTGCTGACCTGACAGTTGTGCAGAAAACCATCATTGAAACCCTCCATAAGGAGGGAAAGCCTCAAAAGGTAATTGCAAAAGAAGTTGGATGTTCCCAAAGTGCTGTATCAAAGCACATTAATAGAAAGTTATGTGGAAGGCAAAAGTGTGGAAGAAAAAGGTGCACAAGCAGCAGGGATGACCGCAGCCTGGAGAGGATTGTCAGGAAAAGGCCATTCAAAAGTGTTGGGGGCTTTCACAAGGAGTGGAGTGAGGCTGGAGTCAGTGCATCAAGAGCCACCACACACAGACGGATCCTGGACATGGGCTTCAAATGTCGTATTCCTCTTGTCAAGCCGCTCCTGAACAACAAACAAGGTCAGAAGCGTCTTACCTGGGCTAAAGAAAAACAGACCTGGTCTGTTGCTCAGTGGTCCAAAGTCCTCTTTTCTGATGAAAGCAACTTTTGCATTTCATTTGGAAAGCAAGGACCCAGAGTCTGGAGGAAGAATGGAGAGGCACACACTGAAAGATGCTTGAAGTCCAGTGTGAAGTTTCCACAGTCTGTGTTGATTTGGGGAGCCATGTCATCTGCTGGTGTTGGTCCACTGTGCTTCATTAAGTCCAGGGTCAACGCAGCTGTCTACCAGGAGATTTTGGAACACTTCATGCTTCCTTCCGCAGATGAGCTTTATGGGGATGCTGACTTCATTTTCCAGCAGGACTTGGCACCTGCCCACACTGCCAAAAGCACCAAAACCTGATTCAATGACCGTGGGATTACTGTGCTTGATTGGCCAGCAAACTTGCCTGACCTGAACCCCATAGAGAATCTATGGGGCATTGCCAATGAAAGATGAGAGACATGAGACCGAACAATGCAGAAGAGCTGAAGGCCACCATTGAAGCATCCTGGTCTTCCATAACACCTCAGCAGTGCCACAGGCTGATAGCTTCCATGCCAGGCCGCATTGAGGCAGTAATTGCTGCAAAAGGGGCCCAAACCAAGTACTGAGTACATATGCATGCTTATACTTTTCAGAGGTCCGATATTGTTTTATGTACACTCCTTGCTTTATTGATTGCATGTAATATTCTAATTTTCTGAGATTGGGGGTTTTCATGAGCTGTACGCCATAATCATCACAATTATGACAAATCACGGCTTGAACTATCTTGCTTTGCATGTAATGAGTCTATCTCATATATTAGTTTCCCCTTTTAAGTTGCATTACTGAAATAAATGAACTTTTGCACAATATTCTAATTTTTTGAGTTTCGCCTGTATATGCACCAAGCAAGAAGCAAGAAGAATTTTATCAAAATCTTCACAGAAAAATAGCTGAAATGGAATATCAAAACATTTGCCTAGTAGGGGATTTTAATGCAATAGTAGATGGGACATTAGACTATAAAAGTAGCAAAACAGGAAAATGAGGAAGAAAAAGATTACCTAAGACTTTTTTTTTAACATGATAGAGGAAATTGGTGTACAAGATACTTGGAGAGAAACCAATCCAGAAAAACTACAATATACATTCTATGACAACGACAAGACCTAAATATAAGTAAATAAAATGGAGAAGACAAAAAAACACCGGGACCAGATGGGCTCCTGGCAGAGTTGTACAAATGTCTACAAGATATATTAAGAGCACTGTTGAAAGATGTGTGTAATGAACTTTTATCAGAGGCTAAACTCCCAAACACATGGACAGAAGCAAATATTATTTTGATACCAAAGAGGACTCAGATCTGACACAAATAAAAAATTGCAGACTGATATCATTACTAAATGTGGACTATAAAATCTTCACTTCAATAATAGAGGAGAGACTGAAAAGATTTCTAACTGAATTTATACATCCAGATCAAAATGGATTTCTACCATAGAGACAAAATATAATGGACATATTGGAATATTACAAAATGCATCCAGGGAAACAATTGGCATTAGTATTTCTAGATGCCCCAAAGGCATTTCATGTTTCCTGGCAATTTATGACTCAATAACTAAAAATAATGTACTTTGGACAAAATTTTATAAATATGATTAAAACATATCACAAGCAAACAGCAAAAGTGATTATAAATGGAGATTATACAGAGAATTTCGACATAAGAAAAGGCACAAGACAAGGATGTCCACTATCTCCTTTGTTATTTATTTTAACTTTAGAAGTTTTAAATAGAAATATTAGACAAGACCCCCCCTTCATGGATTACTGCCTTGTCGTGGCGAAGGGGCTTGCGTAATTCAATGAAGCTATGAGCTATGCCGTGCAGGGCCACCCAAGACCCAGAAATTAAAGGACTAGCAATAAAAGGTGAAACTTATAAATTACAAGCATTTGCAGATGACTTCGTATTCATCCTAGAGGAACCTTTAGAGATGATTCCTAAATTATTGGCAAACATAGAACAGTTTGAAGAGATAGCAGGACTGAAGATAAACAGAGGAAAAACTAGAGTGATAGTTAAAAATCTTACAGATAAACAAAAAAAATGTCAGAAAAAATAGAATTACAAATAGTCAAAAAGGTTAAATACTTGGGAATATACCTGACAGCAAGATGTTCAATGATAAAAGAAGATAACTATATAAAATTACTGAATCAAATAAAACTTGACATGGAAAAATGCAAAAACTTGCACTGTCGATCTTAGGAAGAATTGCTATGGTGAAAATATATTACCAAAAATATTGATACCTATAAAACTGGAGAAAAACATCTTTGAAGACTTAAATTCTCTAATTTTAAAATTTATTTGGCAAGGAAAGAAAGCTAGAATTAAATTGAAAATGTTACAAGAAGCTAATGAAAATGGAGGGTTTGGCTTGCCAGAATGGGTTTTATATTATCAAGCATTAGTACTAACATAGGTAAAAGAAAGGATAACTCTTAGAAATAAAAGGTTGTTGTATTTGGAGGGACATGACTTACAACTCAGTTGGCACACTTTCCTGTCGTATGGGAAAAATAAAATTCATAGATATTTTCAAAACCACTATATTAGAAATGCATTATTACTAACATGGGAAAAAATAAAATATAAAATATACTTGAAAATTCCAGGATGGCTTTCAATAATTGAAGCATTTGTACATCCAAATTTAGTCGGTCTTGAGAAAATACGGACATATAAAGATATTCTAAACTCTGAAGGGAATTTAAAATCTAAACAAGAGATGGAAAATTAGGGTATTGATTTATCACGGTGGGCATATTTACAAATGCAAGTGAGATATATAGATGTTAAATTGTACAGATTTTATAAAGATCAGACCTTGTTTGATCAGATATTATTAACCTCTGATGAGAAACTAATTAAGAAAATGTATAACTTTGTACTGAATTTGAAAATGGAAAATGAACAAGTAAAAGAAACAATGATTACATGGGCAAAGATTTTTGGATACAATATAGACTTAGAGAAATGGCAAAACTTGTGGGAAAGAAATTATAAATTGACAATGTCAACTTCTTATAAAGAAAACTTATATAAAATGTTTTATAGATGGCACTAGCAAAAATGTTTAAAAATATGTCAGATAGATGTTGGAAATGTAATCACAAGTCAGGTACCTATTACCATGTATGGCGGACATGTGTTAAAGCAAAGAAATATTGGACAAAAATACATACTTGGCTAGAAAAGATGTTGGGAAAACATGTAGATTTTAAACCTGAACTTTTTTTAGTAGGTATAATGCCAGAAAAGATTGACAAAGTATATACTTGATTTTACATGTGATAACAGCGGCAAGAATCACATTTGCACAATATTGGAAAAATGAAGAAATACCACCAGAGGAAGAAATAATTAAAAAAATACTAGATTGTTCGGAAATGGACAGATTTACTCTGAGGTTGAAAGAAAAAGAAGAAACAGAATACTTTCAAACTTGGTATCAATGGCTGGAGAAAAGAATAAGGGATTAGGAATTCAATTTGCATTAGTGAATGAGAAACTCAGACAACACGTTTGTTGAATAAGTACTTTTGAATTTTATGTGTGTGTGTGTGTGTGTGTACATATACAT
>JAKJMR010017355.1:45239-59553 GCA_024449315.1 Daboia siamensis | reverse complement strand
CCCAAAGAAGCACTGATCCTGGTGCTTTTGCTGAGCCCTGACAGCCCTGCAGCTCCAGCCATCTCTCGCTCAGGCTTGTGCGATGCTGCCGCCAGTTCAGCTCATTCCTCTCCCCCACTACCACTTCTCTAGGATGGTCACGTACCACCTGCCAGGTGCCAATGTACCACAGGTGGTACGTGTACCACCGGTTGAAAAGCTGTGATCTAAAGAATACACAGGGTGAGTTGCTTGGAGCAGAGGCAGAGTTTATTTCAAAAGCATAATGTGCAGTACATCAATTGAAGGTTGCAACAACTTACAGGTTTGAGATGGTTACCTTTATAGAGAAACATTTTCTTTGATCCTCCCAGGGATAGGACTTGCCCTCTCGGAATTATTGGAAACTGCAATTAGCTGGATAGCCAAAAGAAGGCACTTGGTGGTTAGGTACCCTGCTTAGCTTGTGGGGTTTTCCACTTATTTACTTTATTAACTGGCTTAACATTGCTGCTGGAGGTGGCAGTTACACAGAGGAAGGGATCATTTTTTATATACCTGAAAGGAATGTTTACTTGAATGGACTGTAACCTTTGGCCAGTTTCATCCTCTGTGTGCCCTGGTGTTGACCTTGCGTCCAGGTTTGGGGAATCTTGTATGTGTAAAGGATTTCCATATCCTGGGGGCATTTCTAATGGTTTTGATTAAGTTACCAGTGTCTACCAACTTCCTATCAGTTTCATTCACAGTTTCAAACTTGGCAGAAAGGCTCAAATGGTTCTTTGTTTTGTGACCTGGGGTTTCCTGGGGTCAGGCATGGCCAAGATTAGTGTGTGGTCTGGCTACAAGGTGTCATGGAGGCTTTTACCTTCTAACAGTACAATCCCATAAATTCTAAGAATTGTATTTACTTATTTTAAACAGAAATTGTATGTGAGATGTGAGGCTGTTGGTCTATTTCAGTTGCAATTATTACAGCCACCTTTTTACTGCAAGTATTTACTAGTATGCCCAAATAAAGCAAGTGTTTTCCAGTATAAAAGAAAGAAATGTATTCTCCTAGCAAATGGAGGATATTGGAGTGGTAAAATCCATTCTCACTCTGCTAGTTATTGTGAAACCTTGGGCTCCATCTTTTAGTGTTTTTCATAACTGTAGCATAGAACATTTAAATAATTCTACTGCTAATATTTATTAATTTAAGAAAATTTATATGGCTGTCCAACTCACTCTTGGTGATTTTGGGCAGCTTACAAATAGAGCTCTTACGATTTTAAAGTTATCTTAATTTGGGCATTATGGAGTATTGTATAATACATTTTTTTTAAAAAGGACTGACTCCAGATCTAGATTGCTTTTTGAAATTCTAAATGTGTTAGAGAACTGATCAGCAGTACAAGTTTCAGCTACTTTTGTCGGTCAGCCTTGTTCCAGGGTAAAGCTTTGATTGCCAGCAATGTAAAACTTTGCATATTCTATAGTTTATTAACAAATGTATAGAAAGGTCAAGTCTAGGCCATCGGATTATTGTTCTGTTATGATTATATACCACTGAATTCAGTGAAAATGATTCCTGGTGGTTTACAGCATTTGACTCTATGCTGACATTAATTTGCAATATCTCTTGTGGAATATAGAATTTGCCAGTGACATGCAATAGTCCTATGTTTTATTGATTTTGTAGGATGTTAGCATGTTTATTTATGGACTGGGTTATATCCAATATTATTTATAAAATAAATAATGGCCCCAGTAATCTTAATATCACATTTCAGGCAGATGTCGGGCATTTTTTTACGTATTGAAGTATGGATGTGCACTTACTATTTTTTACTCTTATTCTCTTTACTCATATAAAATTGTTTTGTATTTCCTCTTACAATAATGGTTTACATAAGCTTGTAAGAGTGTTTATAACAGCCTTGGCGTCTGGTCCTTTCTAATCTCTTGTGTTTGTTTTGTATTTTTGTTGCTGTTGGTGGTGGTGTAAACTGCTGTCGTATTCAGTGGCTTGTTGGTTTTGTTATGTTATCAGTGGGAATGGAAAAATTACATTTAAAGATTATAGTAGAAAGCAGCAACTGGCACTGTGCTTTGTGCTCTTCCACTCACAATATCCAAGAAAAGAAAACTATTCTTATGTAATCTGCCTTGGGTATCCTGAACACATCATGTTAGCTATATTTTGATAGCAAAGAAAAAAACCTAGATGTAGAGGAGACTCTCAGACACAGTTACTTCTTAATCTCCAAAGATTTTGAATTTTGAATTTTATTGAATTTATATACCGCCCTTTCCCGTAGGACTCAGGGCGGTTTACAGGGTACTTAAAACAACAATACAAAAATTAAAAACAATTAAAAAGATTAAATTAAATCCCTGAAGAAATAAAAAAAAACCCCAGTTAAAACTCTCAGCCTGGGCCGGAAAGCTTGAAGAACCAGGTCTTCAGGTCCCGGCGAAATGAACGAAAGTCGGGGGCAGTCCTAAGCTCCATGGGCAGCTGGTTCCAGAGGGCAGGCGCACCCACAGAGAAGGCCCTCCCCCTGGGTGTTATCCGCCGGCAATCTTTTACCGGCGGCACCCTGAGAAGGCCCTCCCTGTGGGAGCGCACAGGACGAAGGGAACTTGATGCTGGCAGCAGTTGTTCCCTCAGATATCCCGGACCCAAGCCATTTAGGGCTTTATAGGTTATCACCAGCACCTTGAATCTCACCTGGAGGGCAACCGGAAGCCAATGCAGCTCACGGAGTAGAGGTGTTACATGGGAGTATCAGGGAACCCCCATCACAACTCGCGCGGCCGCATTCTGCACCAGCTGAATGTTGATTGGTGGAAAACTTCAGACTTGCAGTGAGTTCAGAACTTATGATGAAAAATTTGGCAACTTGGGTGAGTTTGAATTATGATTTCCTTTCTTAAAAGTATTTTATTGAAGTTTATTATAACATAAAAATTAAGGAAAAAGGGTTGTGCAAGATTTAGGGGGGAAAAAAAAGAAAAAACAAAAGGTTGATTTCTGACCATTTCCAATACAGTAAAATTGTCAAGGTTCCGACTAATGAAACCAAATAAATCAGAACTCCGAGGTTTGAAGTTTCCTCAAACCACATGTGTCAACCTCTGGCTGAAAAGCCCAACCAAAGCAAAACACCAGAGCCATTGCATTCTCTAATGTATACTTTATTGAGCAGATACAAACCGGCAGGGTTAAAGGAAAGCTAGTGTCAGGACCTACTTCAACTCACATCTTAAGAAAGCAGAACTCTTGGAGACAGTTTCTTCCAAGCAGGAACTTTTACAAGATTAAGAGATAGCAGGCATAATAGACAGGATCTGAGGGATTCCCTTACAGATCGATATTTTTAAAGTGTCCCCAAGCAAACCTCACCCCACAGTTCATCCGAGCAGTTCCAGACCAGCCAATCTCCAGGTGGTAAGTCCATCGTGGGAAAGGAAAGATGACATCAATCCGGTTCTGTTTGCAGCACGATCATTCCACAGCTCTTCACACCTCCTTTGCAGAAATAAACCAGATCCCGGAGGTTTGTGTCTCTTCCCCCCACCCCTTTGCCTAGTTGCCCGGTAAGGAAGAAAAAGTTCAGAGAGATGCATAGTATAGAAAGCAATTTGTTACATTATAATGGATAGCAGACATGAAGGCGAATAAACAAAAGGTTGCATTTAATGGAGGAAGTGAAAGCAATAAAGCTCGCATGCCTATCCCCTCTCCCCCTTGGGAATATGGCAGAATCCAGGGGAAGGTGAGATTTGCTTTTAGCTCAGAGGAGATAGTTAGAAATGAAATATAAATGGATTCTGACAGCTAGTTCTGAGGAAATGGCGGGAAGCAGTTAATTAAAAGGATGGAACTTTCCCTCTGCTCTCTGACAGGTTCAGGTCACATTGTCCAATACATCGTTCAGTAATTATTATAAGAAGAAACTCTTCAACAGCTCCAGCTCTCATAGTAATAAGGACACCTGTGGATTCAAAACTCTCCCCTCTCTCACTCCTGCACTGTTGGCAAGTTAGAAGCATGTAGTGGTCCTAAAGACCATAGAGTAGAAGCTTGACACAGGGGTCAGATTTCAGTTCGGTTCTAAGTTTCTGAGTTAAGCTGCTGTTGGGGGCGGTGGATTGTTTTTGAACTTGTTGTCTAGTGCTGACTTGACAGGATTTTTGTGGTGAGGGGATGATAGCATTGACCACTTCCTCGCGATGGCTCTTGTCTTGTGGCATTCTTGACAAGGCATCAGCTCGGATGTTCTTCCCTCTAGGAATGTACTTTAGAGAGAAGTTAAAACAATTGAAATATTGCACCCATTGAATCTGCTTGGGGGATAACTTCTGAGGGGTTCTAAGTGCCTCAAGGTTCTTATGATCAGTCCACACTTCAAATGGTATCTTACTCCCTTCTAGGAAATGGCACCAGGTTAGCAATGCCCATCACTCAGCAAATGCTTCATTCTCCCATACAGCCCATCACCACTCTGTCGGTGACTTTCTTGGAGGTGTAAGTGCACGGTTGCAGCTCTCCCTTGTTGTTTTTCTGAAAACGAACTGAACCCACTGCAACATCTCTAGCATCCACTTGAATGATGAACTGATCCTCAAGGTTAGGATGTTTGAGGACTGGTTCTCCTGCGAACAGCTTTTTGAGCTCTTCAAATGGTGCTTGGCATTCCATAGTCCAATTTAAAGGTTGACTGGGATGGGGTTTTGCCCCCCCTTTACCCGTTTTCAAAAGTTCAGTAATCGGTACGGCTATTTTAGCAAAAGAGGGAATGAATTGCCGGTAAAAGCGAACCCCCAAAAGCTCTGTAGCTGTTTGTGAGTCTGAGGGAGTTGCCATTCGAGAACAGCTTTGACCTTTCCTGGGTCCATCTCCACACCTTCGTTCAAGATTTGGTATCCTAGGAACTCACATTTAGATAGCTTGGCATAAAGGTTTGCTTTTAATAATTTTTTGAGTCCTTTGCAAACCAATCTGACATGTTCCTCCATTGTTTCTGTAAAGATGAGGATGTTGTCAGCGTAAACTAGGACTCCCTTGCATAGGTGGTCATGTAACACCTTATTTATCAGCTGCATAAACATGGCTGGAGCTCCCTGGAGCCCAAAGGGCATCACTTTGAATTGGAAACTCCTCAGCGGGCTATTAAAGGCAATTTTCCATTCATCTCCCTCCTTAATTCTTACTCGGTAGTAAGCTTCCCACAGATCCAGCTTTAGTGAAAATCTTCCCTTTAGCTAGGTGAGCTAACATGTCCTTCATCAGGGGGAATGGGTACATGTTTTCCATGCTAACAACGTTTAAGCCTTTGAAATCCACGCACAATCTCAGTGTCCTGTCTTTTTTCTCTGAATAACACAGGGGCAGCCATGGGTGATTTAGCTGGCTGGATGAAACCCCTACCCAGGTTTTTGTCAATGTACTCTCTTAGTTTGTTCATCTCTCGGGGGGTCATAGAATACATTTTTGGCTTAGGGAGTTTCGCTTCTGGCAGGATCTCTTATCACACAATCAGTGGCTCGGTGAGGGGGGAGGACATCACATTCTTTCTCACTGAACACTTCGGCCAGATCTCGGTATTCCTTAGGAATGAGTTGGACCTCGGGCAACCGCTCAGTTGCAATTTTCAAAGGCTCAATCGGTCCATGTCCGGCTTCAATGGAGGTGGCTTCCCTTTCCTGACCATAGTGTGTAGGAGGGAGAGGGCCCTATCCTAATGTCATGGTTCTCACCCCATTTTTCCACCATATGGTAGGTTGCCAATTATCAAGCCAACCCAACCCCAGGATTACAGTTTTGGTCATTTTTGGGATTACCACAAACTGGATAATTTCCCAATGCTGTCCCATTTCTAGTTGTACTGGTTCGATGAGGTGTGTTGCAGGTGATCCTCCAATTAATGACCCATCGACCTGTTCAAATTTCATGGCCAGGGGCAATTGTTTGGCTTGGATACCCAGTTTAAGCACTGTTTGGAGGTTGATTAGGCATCGGGTGCAGCCTGAATCTATCAGGACGTCTAATTCTGTTTGGATCCGTCTTAGGCACTGTAAGTTTAGCGGAGATGGGGAAGGGAGGGATGGCTTGGCTTACAATCAGATCATTCTCGTTTTTGTTGTCACTGTCATAGGGGGTTGGTAGCTGAAGGCGTTCCAACTCAGAACAACAAAGATGGCTTCAGCCAGGTTTATTTCAGCAGTTGACAAAAATACTAATACAGTTATAAGCTTAACTTTTTACATTACCTATATTTATTACAAGCCAATTCTATAACTTACAGATATTAAATCTTCAAACCAAAATTCTAAATCTCTTTTTTTTTCTATATCAAGCATAAAAACCACAAGCAATATCCCAATAGAAACAGGACCAAATAAAATCTCTTTGTTTAAAAGAATTTACAGGCTGTAACTGAAAAGAGCTTCTTTTAGCTTAATAAAGATAATCCAATAAAGTGTTTAAGAAGTGAAAGGCGCAACTTATTGTCTGAAAAATAAATTCTAAAATGACTGCTCTTTCAACAGCGAAGAGATTGCAGCCCCATCCCCAAGCTCCCCGAGTCTTCCTGTAGACTTTGTATGGAGGATCTTGTAAGGTGATTCTAAGACTCTACCTAACCCAGGAGAGTCATAAAAACTAAGGGAACACAGTTCCCTTGTTAGTAAGTTGAAAAAGCTTCTGTTCTGACCCAAGTCACATAAGTGGGAGCAGGTGCTAGTATAGTAAGTTTATTGCACAACTGTACGTGAATTAAGCAGTTCCCCAAAGCAACCTGACAGCCCCCAAACTGTTCCACAGTTATGATGGTAAAGTTCAGCCCCAATTTCCCTGAGACAGACTCCCCCAATCCACAAGAGCACAGTCCCAAGGACAAGGTCCAATATCTACAAGAGCAAGGTTTGCAATTCTACAAGGCAAGGACAAAGTTCAAAGTCCACAGAGCAGGGTCCAAAATCCACCAGACAATAATGAAGTCCAAAATCCACAAGGCAAGAGCAAGGTCCGAAATCCGCAAAGCCAAAGCAAGGTCCTATCTACAAAGCAAGGTCTAAAGTTCACAAAGTTTATTTTATTTTATTTTATTTTATTTTATTTTATTTTATTTTATTAGATTTATATACCGCCCTTTCCCGAAGGACTCAGGGCGGTTTACAGGGTATTTAAAAAACAAAACCAATACAAAAGTTAAAAACAGTTAAGAAAAGATTAAATCATCCCTAAATTTAAAAACTCTCTTCAAAAGTTGAAGAGAGTGCATTGCAGAAGCAAACGGTTGTTTCCGACAAATGCACCTTCCCCCATGCCTGGCTAAATCACCCTAAGCCCAGCATTTCTTATTAGGAAGGGCAAGGCTGCTTTCTCACAAGAAGCCTCACCAACCTCCTCTGTGCTTCCCTATGCTCTGCTCTTTGTGCCAGTAGATCAGGTGGGGGGTGTCAGCTGTTCCTCATTAGAGGTAACCTGTTGCCGCTCATCAATGCTAATCATCATCAGCTGATCCTCCTCTGCTTCTGCTAGTGCAGGCAGCTGACCATCTGGTTGACTGCACCCCAGACAGACCCAGGACTACATCTTCCTCAACCCTCTGGCTCTCTGGACGCCTCTGGGGATTCATGCCCCCCCCTTCCATATGATGGCTCCGGTTCCTGCGCTGAACCAGCTTCCAGCTTCACTCCAGAGAAAACTCCCTTTCACAGAGCTTTCCCCTGGACTGGTCAGTCAGCCATCTTCACTGGAAGCCCTGAATTATGATTTCCTGTAGAAATGTGTAGTATTTGTCAGAATCCATTTATATCACATTTCATAAATGTATAGGTAGAACATTGTGCTTATTCTGGGGATTCTGCCATCTCTCCGAGGGGGGTGGAGAGAAAAGTTACTTAGATTGAAATAAGGGATCTTCAAACAACTGAAAAAGGAAGAAGCAATAACAATAAAACCAAGGAGAGTTCCCTTTCCCACGGAAGGGCCTGACACCTAAGTAAATGATGGGAGGCTGACCAAATGGATGAGGGGAGGGGGCTGAAATGGGAATGCTTTATATAGGATTGAAATGTAACTTTGTTAGATTCCGTCTTGTATTGCCACAATCGATTCCATCCTAGTAAACATTTTCCTTTTGGACTAAACTGGCATCCAAGAGTTCTTATTTCCTAAGATGTGGATTGAGGTGGGTCCTGACAGTATTAATATTTGGAGCCAAATATTCAGCACCACATTATTCAACTTCAGCTTCATTTGACGTTGCCATCATTGAATCTGGGAAGACTGAAAGGAGGTAAGAAGGGAGCAATTGTCCATGTCCCCATAGCCTTAAATTTTGCTGGGTTGAGCATGATCAATTCATGACCAGTTCAAGAATTATTTGCACACAAATCAGTATGTCAGAAACTTGTGTTCAGTCAGTGCTATGGTAGGTAGATAGTAAGGTAGAACAAGTGAGTTTTAATTTAATTGCAATAAAGAGTAAATTTGCAGTAAATCTGTTAAGAAAAGAACTCATATGAGAGTATGATTTTTAAATTATGTCAAGTCACAGCTGGAATGGTTTGGAAGCTAATTTGTTTGCATATTTAGTGTGCAAGTGCCTCAGATAACAGTACAGGTAGTCCTCCACATACAACACAATTGAGCCCAAAACTTATGTCGCTAATTGAGACAGTTAAGTGAATTTACCCCATTTCATGACCTTTCTTGCCGCAATTGTTAAGTGAATCACTGTAGTTGTTAGTAACGCAGTTGTTAAGTGAATCTGGCTTTCCCATTGACTTTGCTTGTCAGAAGGATGCAAAAGGTGATCACATGACCCCGGGACACTGCAACCGTCATAAATATGTGTCAGTTGCCAAGCATCCAGATTTTATTCATGCGACCGTGGAGATGCTACAACGGTCATAAGAGTGAAAAATGGTCATAAGTCACTTTTTCAGTGCCGTTGTAACTAACTAAACTGTAGTTGTAACTATTTTAATTTCAGTCTGCAGTCTATACTTCTTGACACCCAAGGTGAAAACTTGAAAAGTGTTGATCTTTCTCCTCTTTCTTAGTATATATTTCTTCTTTTCTTTCTTTACTTTCTCAAAAAAAAAACTATTTCAAAAGGGGAAAATTCTGAATGTAATCCAGTAATGTATCATTGCCAAACACCCTCTATTCCAGACATGTCAAACACAAGGCCCGCCGGCTGGATGCGGCCTGACATGTGGTTCCATCCGGCCCGGGGACCTGCTCTGAAAAGAGCGAAGGAGTGGCCTGCCCCCAGCCTCCATGGAGGCCTCTGGAGCTCCCGATCTCTCTGCTGAATCCTCAAGAGTTCTGGCAAAGCCTCCCAGCCAACGCTGATCCCCCCCAATTCCCCTCTCCACTACACTTCCTTCCTTCCTTCTCATCTCTTTCCCTCCTCCGTGCTCAGGAAGGGGTGATGAGAGGGGGAGAGATTGCCAGCGCTGCCATGTTGCTGCTGGTCTTACTATCCCGCATGGGGGGGTGTCTGTCCCAGTGAAAGGTGAAGGGGAAAGAAATTCAGATGTAGGGACAGGAATTCAGATGAAGGAAAAAGAATTCAGGCCTGAGTCGATAGAGAGCTTTGAACCAGCCAGGCAGCCTCGTCTCCAGAAAAAGAACTCCCCCGAGTACTGCCCGCTGAACTTTTATTCACCTCCAATCTTACAAAAAGTTACATCAGTCTCATACCAAATAGGATACATAGAAATAATTGGATTATTCAGGTGCCTATGAGATCACACAAAAACAAGGTAGCATAAGATGTATGTGAAGGCTTTATCATAGCGTTTCCCAAACCTCCCACATGCCAGGCTCCCTGCCAGCCAGGAGAGTGTGCTCTCACTGAAGCTAACAGAGAGGCCCAACTAGAGGGGAACGGAAAGGCTGAAAGGTGAAAAACCAAATTCTTGAGAGACCAAATTCTGGCCATTCCCACAAAAGGAAAGCCTCATGGCTGCAAGGCTGGAAGTGCTGGTGGGGGTGGGGGGTTGGTGCTGATCTACAACCTGGTTGTGTCCATCAAAGCCAAAATGCGCTCAGCCTAAGATCCACTGGAATCAGCAAGGAGCTGCCTTGCCACCTCTGCCCCACCCCCCCGAGTGTGCACACAGCAGATGGCCAGCGCCGGCGTCCTGGGTGAAGTCAGCATGCATGACAAGACAGCCAGCAGAGACACTGGACTCTGCTTGCATGCACACGCAGGGGGCAGGGCTGCCCCGTGGATTTAACACTGAGCGCGTTCTGGCTTTGATGGATGCAATCAGGTTGTAGATCAGCACCCGGTCGGCCTGGGCCGGGCTGGGCCGAGGTTCAGTGGGCTACTCCTTCGCTCTTTTCAGAGCAGGTCCCACGGGCCTTGTGTTTGACATGTCTGGTTTATATAATAAGAGGAGAAAATTATTGCTTGCCCTTCATAAGAAGGACTCTCAGAGGCTTTAGCCAGCTAGGCTATTACTGAACTGCAAATGAATTAAAGCAGGGCTTTTCAACCTTTTCACCCATTGTACCACTTTTAGGATAAGGCAATATCCGAGTACCACCAGTCGCCCAGCAAGATGTCAAAAGCGTGACCAAAAAAAAAAAGGAAAAAAAATGATAAATTACAGGTAGTCCTCAACTTACAACAGTTCGCTTAGTGACTGTTCAAAGTTACAACGGCACTGGAAAAAGTGACTTATGACAATTTTTCATACTTATGACCGTTGCAGCATCCCCAGGGTCATGTGATTTACATTTGGATACTTGGCAACCGATTCATATTTATAATGTCACATTGTTCCAGGGTCATGTGATTGCCTTTTGCAACCTTCTGACAAGCAAAGTTGGTGGGGAAACCAGATTCACTTAACAACCATGTTACTAATTTAATTTTTCTCTCTCTCCCCCTCTCTTTCCCTCCCTCCCTCTCTCTCTCCTTCTCTCTCTCCCTCTTTCTCTCTCCCTCACTCTTTCCCTCCCTCCCTCTTTCTCTCTCTTTCTCCCTCTCTCTTTCCCTCTCTCTATTTCTCCCTCTTTCTCTGTCCCTCTATTTCTCTCCCTCTTTCTCCTCTCTCTCTTTCCCTCTCTTTTTCCCTTTCTCTCTCCCTCTCTCTATTTCTCTCCCTCTTTTTTTCTCCTTCTCTCTCCCTCTCTCCCTCTCTCTCTCCTTCTCTCTATTTCTCTCTCCCTCCCTCTCTCCCATTGTCCCTTCCTTCTTTCCTTCCTTTCTTCCTTCCCTCCCTCCCTCTTTGTCCTTTCCTCCTTCCCTCCCTCCCTCCCATTGTCATTTCCTTCCTTCCAAATCCATTTTTACCAAGAAACCTGATGCCCACTTAACTCTCCTGGACGAACGGGGTCTGGCCTCCCCCTCCCCGTGCTAGAGTGGCATTCGCCCCTGTGGCCGGCTTTCTCTTGCAGAAAGCAAGCTGAAACCGAGGAATATTGTAGGAGCACGATATTGGCGTTTCTGAGCAAATGCCAATTTGTGGTTCTGGCAATCTCGCTCGCTCGCTTTCAGCTTGCTTTCTGCAAGCAAGTGGGATGTGCAGGAGGCGAGATCGGCGTTTCTGAGCAAACGCTGATTTGCGGTTCTGGCAATCTCGCTTGTCCCGGAGCCTCCACTGCCGGAAGCCTGCAACGGCGGCATAACGGGGCTTGCAAAAAGTGGGACGGATGGCAGCAGCTGCTCACAGCGCTGGCCAAAAGCAAGCAATGCAAGGCCGCTATCAAGCCCCGGGCTCGACAATCAATTCGGTGGGTGTGGGGGGAGGAATCTGCACAGCAAACCAGCTGATCGGCAGAGCAATGAGCGGCTGGCTTTGGTGCGTCTTCCCTGCACTGCGCTCTGTCGGCAGCTCAAATTCGGAGTCTCAACCTCCCAGATGATCGGCGGAGCAACAAGCGGCTGGCAGGCCAGGTAGCCGGGTTGCTGCACAGATTCCCCCCCCAACCGGTTGATTGTCGAGCCCGGGGCTTCATAGCGGCCTTTCCCTGCTTGCTCTTGACCGGCACCGTGAGCAGCTGTTGCCACCTGCCCCGCTTTTTGCAAGCAGGCTTCCAGCAGCGGAGTCTCCGGGGCGAGCTTTGGCGCGTCTTCCCTGTGGTGCGCTCTGTCGGCGGCTCAAATCCAGAGTCTCAGCCTCCCAGCTGATTGGTGGAGCAATGAGCGGCTGGCAGGCCAGGTAGCTGGGATGCTGCATGGATTCCCCCCCCCCAAACCCAGTTGATTGTCGAGCCCAGGGCTCGACAGTCGCTCCTGCCCAAAAGGCAGGGTTCGGTGGCCAGCAAGGCACTTGTGTGGGGCTCTCCCAGGGATGGCGGGCCAAACGGGGACCGGCCTTGCCCTCTCCACACTAGAGCAGCACCCATGGAGGCGGCCAAGGGCAAGCAGGGCAAGGCCGCTCCTGCTCAAAAGGCAGGGTTCGGCGGCTGGCGAAGCACTCGTGCGGGGCTCTCCCGGGGCTGGCAGGTGATGGGGGAGGAGCGGGCCGATCGCCTTACCGGTACCTGGGACTCCGATGCGCCTTCCCGGCCATGTGTGCCCCGAAGAAGCACTGATCAGAAGTCAATCCGGTTGCTGCACAAGTCCCTGGGGAGGGCGGGGTCTCACTCTGCGCCTGCGCGCACCCTCTGTAGGGTTCCTGCAGGCCGCTGCCAAGCAGCATGCTTTCCGGCAGCAAGTGAGCTGGAAAGGAGTGGGGCGCAGGGGTGGGAGTGGGGAGGCGGTGGGGGCAGGCGGGGGAGGCAGGCGACGCTGCGTACCACCAGCCAGGTGCTCGCGTACCAGTAGTGGTACATGTACCACCGGTTGAAAAGCCATGAATTAAAGGAACAACGGCTTTTCATTCTTTCTTGCTTGGCCAAGTTGTAGGTAAAAGTGAAACAAGGTTTCATCTCTGTTACAAGTCCATCATAGTTTCTAAGAATTTAAATTTAAAGGTTCTTTGAAAGCAGCTACAGATAGATTGAATAAACAATCCCCCCCTCCTTCTACCAGTATGGCAGAATCCTGGTAGGCACAATATTTTAACCATACATTTATGAATGTGATATCAATGGATTCTGACAATCTGCTCTCCTTTCAAAAGGATAGGTCCATCTGCGGGAAGAAGAAAAGAGAAAAAAATATGTAAATGTTAACCCAGTTTGTTTGGATATTCTGTATGAAATCTCTTGAGCAACTTTGGTGCTCTAACGTGGTGTTTATTAACCCACTCATTTTCCGAGGAAGGGAGGTGTTTCCATGCCACTAAATATTGGATCTTTCCGTGGTGTTTTCTGGAATCCAAGATTTCTTTCACCTCAAAATGTTGTTCTCCCTCCATCATGATTGGGGGTGGTGGTGGTGGGTTCTTGTTCGTAGGGGTGATTGTTGTTCTCTCTTTATTAGACTGCAGTGAAAGGTTGGGTGTATCCGTCTAAGGGTTTGGGGTAGTTCTAATTCGACTGTTACTGGGTTTATGATCCTTTTAATTGGAAAAGGACCAATATATTTTGGACCTAGTTTCTTACAGGGTTGGAGTGATTTGAGGTATTTTGTGGATAAATAAACCATCTGTCCTACCCTGAAAGGTGCGGGATCGGTTCTTTTTTTTGTCTGCCTGTGTCTTGTATGCTTTTCTAGCTGCTTGTAATGCTTCCTGAACTATTGGCCAGGTGTTTTATAATTGAGCAATCCATTCCTTCAGCTCGGGAATGACCGGTTCCTTTGGGGTTAGTTCTGGCATTGGGTTAAAGCTCTGACCTGTAGCTACTTGAAAATGAGTGTAACCTGTGCTAGAGTGGACTGCATTATTATATGCTACTTCTGCGAAAGGCAGTAGGTCTGTCCTATTTGACTGCTGGAAATTAGGAAAGCATCTTAAATATTGTTCAACTACTGAGTTCAATTGTTCAGCCGATCCGTCTGACTGAGGATGTTGACTAGATGACAGTCCTTGGGTGGTTCCTAAAAGGGATAAAAATTCTTTCCAAAATGCTGACGTAAATTGCACCCCTCTATCAGATATGATGCATTGTGGTGCCCCGTGCAATCTGTAAATATGCTATATGAAAAGTTTCGCTAATGCTTTTGCAGTCGGGATTTTTTGGCAAGGAATGAAATGTACTTGCTTAGAGAACAGATCTGTGACAGTCCAGACTACGGTGTTTCCATTACTTTCTGGTAGTTCTACAATAAAGTCCATGGCTATTTCTTTCCATGGGGCTGAGGGGTTCACCACCGGTTGTAGCAGTCCTGGCGATTTCTCTTGCAGCCTCTTAGCCATTGTGCAAGTCTGACAGCTGCCCACATAGCTTTCTATGTCTTTTTTCATGGATGGCCACCAAAATTGCCTT